>CM024239.1:67438864-67518216 GCA_013421045.1 Propylea japonica
AAATTAGATGAGCCACTCATATATTCGCGCCATCTGTCGGAGGAGGAGACTAAATTCACAATAATACACGAAAAAATTATTTCAATTTGAGAGTTAGATGTCGTTGCATTCATTGGAAATCCTATCGAGAAAATAGTAAGTATGTAAAATCATTATTATCAAAAAACCTTTGAATTTTCAACTGACACAAGGAGTGGTTTGACACGTTTTTTTTGAAATATAATAAATTTCGATATCCTGCAAGAGTGAAGACGTGCTGTGTTATTGGATGTGAAAATCGAGATGCAAGAAGGTAATTATAAAACATATATGTATATTCTGTTACCTATAAGAATTAAGATACTCGTAGTTTTAAAAAAAAGTTTTCATGTATTGAATAAGTTTAGTAGGTAAATACTCATATTTCGTATTATTGAAATCATTATTGTTAGTTTTTGAAAATGTTTCAATGCAATTATTAGTTCATTGATTAGATATTTATGAAATAAATCTGTATTTTCAATTGGTGATACCTATTTCAGTTAATAAATTTTTATTCTATCCAGAATTTGATTATTGATCCTCATTTCTCGATCCAAAAGAAAATCAGATGAAAGTTCTTGAAGGTATTATTTTCATGAGAATAAATTTCTCACTCATCGATAACTTGCACGAATCATTTTTGATATTCTTTTGGAAATTTAATTTCAGAAAACTTTTTGCCTTTATGGGAGTACCGACCTATTCAAAATGTGCACTACAGAATTCTTTTTGAGGCAGCTTTAGGATACAGATTCCTTTTTAAATTGAGGTTTTTTCACGAATTAGTAATGTTGTACAAAAACAGATGGCGTTAAACTTGTTCTACTAGTGTCTCATCTATTCTCCGTTTAGTTAGTCTATGGTGTGAACTATTTATATCATTGTTTTCTCGAGTATCCACGTTACCACCAGCATTTGGCAGCCCTTGTCAGTATTAACTGTTTGAATTTGGCATAAACAATAAGGAACACCCTTCAACTTTGGAAATATTTTTCACTTTCAACAATTCTCGTAGAACAATCAATAAACCCATGTTTTTTCGTGGATTGTGAATTGCTTCAACTTAGTTGATCGTCTTCAAAGTAAATGTTTATTTGAAGCCCAATGTTTTCCTGATCTATGGATTGTTAGCAAATAGGGATTTCGTTGATCGACATAAAAGCTGCTTCCTTCAATTTTTCTGGCATGTTTCTTCATAAAAAAATTGTCCTCGTCTCTTCTTTTATTTCTTTGGACGGCCAGCATTTCGTTGCCATTGATGCCTTATCTTTTGAAATTATCACTGATCTATCCTCCGTCATTAGTTCTATAATTTGGTTCCATTCCTCCTTCCTCAGATTCACCGACTCATACATATTTGCCGTCTCACATGCCAAATGCTTTGGTGCATTGTCTAGCTCTCAATATTTTTCCAACTGTTCGTCCAAAATCCTTATTTTTATAGACTCCAAGAGTCTACAGTTCAGTCTAGGGGGTGTCCGGTCTTGTCTCCGAAGTGTATGCCATGATTGGTCATATGGACTTTCTATATAGATTCTACTCTCCTCATTTCCTGAAAGGCAATTCTCATCACCTCACCTCTTTTAGACGACAGAGGAGGCGTAACTTATTAATGCTACGATCTTTGGAATGATTTTTTGCTGGAATATTTCCTCAGAGTGCTTCTTCATCTTTATCCACGCATCTTTCGATTCCAAATATTTCAATTAACAAAATTGTTGGCTTTCAAACTGGGTCATTACACATCAACTCAGGCACATGACTTCTATTTGTAGACATAGCTGTGAATTGTTCGCGCTAGCATTTAGAAAGTTACCTGCTTTTTGGGGATTGCACAAGCAACCTTTTGATGACTAGTGCAAGGTCTGACTCACTGAGGTATGGCACATTGTATCTTTTTTGGATTAATTGAAGCACTTCGGCTCATTCACTCACCAAATCACCCAGTCCTGGAAAATCCTGCTGAACACAATAAATTTCATTAGTGAAGCCAATATAGTTGTTCGGAATGATATTTGATTCGAGGTAAAACAATAAGCCGTTTTTCCTGCGAAAAGCCAGAAAATTGAAAAAAATCGGAACGATCCACACCTAGAAATCGATTTCGTGGAACACATAGTTCCAGCAAATGTAATTAGCAGTAATTCCGCTCTCATTTCGATATGAACATGTTCGCATACTAGCGCACGTCATTCATGCCAACAAAACTATACCGTGAAACAAGGCTACACAATTACCGAAATGAAATTTTGCCATAGAGCCACCAGGAACTCGTGGAATATGGCCAATAGTCTCGTTGGACTTTACGCAACCCCAAAATGAAAATATGGGATCTGCACCGTTAATTTCGTTTCCAAATCAATTATCAGATACCATAGATTGTGTTGTTGGGTGTCTCGCCTTCCGCATAAGTTCAAGTTTGCGTTTGCCGACACGCTTGGCCGTTATATGATCCGTGACAAGGGATTGGGGAATCGTTTTGTGCTCTCCTTGCTAACCTGATTTCGCTAGTACGTGATAGCAAATATTAGAAGACCGTGGGTGGATGTTGTGTTGACTTTGGTTAGGAATAGTTCCGCTGGATATTGTATGTGCGTCGTTACACGTCCTGAGAAGGTAAATAAAAGTGGAAATTCTCCTTAATTTGTCCTTCGGAATGAGGAATTGAGTAAATACGATTTACGACATCTCTCCAGGAATTCCAGAAAGCGCGACCGAGGCTTTATCTGAAGGTCAAGAGTATATACTGAAAATTCTAATACCACTTGTATTTGAAATGAAACTACGCAGAATTTGTCAATTTTGATTTTGCTACATTATATTTTTGGTATTGGCGTCCTTTTGCTTCAAAGAATCTGAATAAGAAGAAACAATGTTTTCACATTGGACTTATGGGCTTTCAACAGGAGGTGTACTTATTTTGAATGTTGATCGTCAATTATTCTCCAAAGTTATTCCTTTAGAATCACGATTACTCGATTCTTTGTGAATATTGAATGAAGCAATGAAATAAGTTTCTTTTTGTTTCCTTACGAGGTTATTGATGTTTACTTCTTCATATTCAGATAGGTGGGTATCGAAATCCTATCTGTCTTACCAATATAAATTATAGTGCAATCTGGACAAAAGTGTTTGTGAACAATTGATGATTGAATTGTAAATACACTTTTTATTGATTCTGTTAAATGAATATCACAATTTTTTTCTTGACACGAATACGAATCAGCCTAATACGTTATGGAAATATCAGTGTTCAAGAAACCTATCCAAAACATTTTTGGAGTCGTCTTCGAACAAACACACAATGGGCCAATAAGGAGAAATAAGGGAACTCCTGTTCGCTTGCCTTGTCATTGGGAGCCTGCGCAGTAAATGTCTTGGACAGGAGAAGTATGGGAAAAACGCGGATTCTGTCTCCTTGAAGTCCTCTCAGATTCTGGAGGTTGTTGAAGCATCTTCTATGACGTTACATCAAATCAATCCATTTCAATTTCAAAAATCATATAGATTAAAAGCTTGATGATGCTTGTTAATCGGCGAAATTATTCTAATTTGGATTTTCTGATTATTTGATTTATTCTTCACTTCACAATCTTGAAACAGCCCTTAATTTCAAGTTCTAAATTTCCTTCGAAAGATATCATATTACCGGTCTGCTGTTTTTTTCGTGAAATATTTCATCACATCCTCTGGACTCTAAATTGTTTTCGCTGTTTTATAATAATTAGCCAAATTCGGTACTTACATAGTTGAAAATCAACTCAGTGACCTTAGTCCCAGCAGTACAGTCTACCTGAATCATGGGCGTACTCTTATTTACTGAACTTCCCGTGTAAACTTCAAACTGCTTGAATCCATCGAGAAAACCTGCGAACGCTTCGAATTCATCCTGCTAGCAAACAACACCCGACGAAACCAATTACGCTTTAATAAACCGAAAATAAAATCCCAACAGCGAAATTACATTACAGGTAGCCCTATAACTTCGGAAGGAAGGTTTTAGAAAACCGCAAACTCAGCTACGCGAAGCTTGTTCGGTCGAAAATAACAGCCGATATCAAATTACCTACTGGTGGAAATGAATACAACCGGGAAAATATAATTTGCATAAGACCTTTTCCAGTATTTAATTAAGTGTCTCGAGGAAAATGAAGGGCAGCAGATAGAGCCACTTTACGACTGTAAACGGTAAAGCGGTTCGGTGGTTAGTGCTGCATACATTTCTCTACGCTTTCTGATAGATAAATTTGCGAAATGATCTTCTGTGGTCGATATTGCAGCTGAAATTATGGAATTACTGTAGTCATAAATTTTTTCAATTTTTTTTAAATAGACCCACAGGTAGCACAGAGGAAAAATCTTATCTGATACAAACATTGTCGAAAGTTTTGGCCACCCTAGGTTTCTCAATCAACAATCTATATTCTGGAACTGGGATGATTATTTCTTCTATTTCAACAGCATCATAATTGATAGGAAATCTTTCTTTGTGCATTGCATTATGGATTTGTTCAACTTGCAACGTTTACACGCCTATGCTATTTATTTTCTTTGAGACGCCACTATAATCATAGAATGCACATTGACGGACTGTCAAACTTATGTCAGGTATTTACCTTCTATGATTTCCGTGTCTGAGTAAAGTGTGAAAATTTATTTGACTTCCTTTTCCGGCTTTCCTCTGAAGGAGAATGCATCTATCGTATATGTCATGTTATGTCTGTCTGAGATTTCTACGTTTTATTTCGCGAGATAAATAATATTTCTTCTCGGTAAGTTGTAATTCCTCTAATTTATCCCTCACTAGAATGTTGGTACATTAATTGTACCATTTTTTTTCCAAGCAAGTGCAGCACCGGGTACTAATAACGTACCACATATTTAATCGGAAATGTGATGCGGCACGGAAGCTTCAAAAGTGTACCACCTATTGTTGTAAATTCTATAAATCAGGATATCGACTGTTCGGTTTGGGGCCCGTTATATGGACCAAGGAAAGAGCAAATATTTTTAATGTGTTCAACGTTTTAATTAATTGACAACAACAACTGCCAAAACATTTCATACAACTAGATGAAAAATATATATATAAAACGTAGTAACTATGAACACGTAAAATCTAGATTGTAGCCGGCCTAAGGGGTTATCCTTTTCAGAATTCGACCATATCTAGAATTTCTGATTTCTTGTTCCTGTTCTGTTTTCTTCTCTTCGTCATTTTTTCCTGTTTCTAGTAAAAATAATTTTTGTAGAGGACGAATCAGACAACTGGTTGCCGTCTTTAATTTCACTACTCGGCAGGCTCCATCTTTTCCAAAATACATTTCTTCAATTTTTCTATTGGGCCAAGAAAACCTTTTCTTTCCCGCACCTTCGACCACGACTATATCACCAACCTTCTTCCATTTCATTTTGCTTCTTTCCTCTTTTGACTTCCTCTTGCGTTTCTTCTTCCATCTTGTACTGTCCACAAACTCCTTCTGAGTGGCTTTGGGATCATATTCTGCATTCATATTGAAATCATTATCTTCACAATGAAGGGCATCGTTTTCTTCAACTTTTGTGTCACCTGTCCAATTATCATAATTTTCGGTTGTATTTCAGCAGCATCCTCATGAATTATATCAATAGATGGTTTTATGTCTTCTTTAGGGCCATTTTTGTAATAATCATCATTGAAGATAGCTTCCCTTCGTTTCTCATCAGTTTCTGTGTCAAAATCTCCTTCAGAATCCTCATTATCAAAGACTTTTCTTGGTTTCCTGTTATAGGTTGCGTGACTTTTTCTTTCAGGTTGGCTTGAAGTAGATACTGAACTTTATCCTCTTGCATGATTTTCTGATCTTCCTGACTTTTCTTGAATTGTCCACAAAAGTTGATCCAATTCTTGACATTCCTATCAAATTTTGGCAGTTCTAGTTCGGATAATTCAAGTTCGAATTGTTCGATTTTCCAATCACAGATCTATTTTGCGTAAATACTATTTCATTTTTCAGCTGGATAATTTCTTCTCTAAATATTTCTTGCTCGGTAAGTTCTTTCATCAATTCATCCAGTGATTCTTCCGACATCAAAATCTCTTCTATATTACTGTCAAGTTCAAAAATTCTTTTTGCTTTATCATGGATCAAATTTTTCCAAATTTCAACTGTATTTTCATCCCTGGTCCCACCAGAACTGGAACACACATCATTTTCAATTTTCTTGATTCCAGCTCTTAGGATTTCCCGTTTAACCGCCAACAACTCAACATCCTGGCAGGATCGCCAAAATGTAAATTCTATAAATCAGGATATCGACTGTTTGGTTTAGGCCCGTTTATATGGACCAAGGAAAGAGCAAATATTTTTTCTACAAACGTCAAAAAATGACAAGGTTCGCGCATTGGCAAGAATATGCGAAGTGACCCTTTTTTTCATTTCCTTTGTTACTATGACACCGTGCGCGAAGTAATGTGCGAAATATACTTACTTCGCACACTGCATGTAAACTATATGGGATTTTTATATTTTACTTGGTAAATTCTTGAAATCCACGTTTTCTTTAACATTAAGTGTTGCTTTCAACATATTGCAATATATTGCCCATAGTTATAATACCTAATTACTAATTTGGAAAAACAGTTCAAACCAGTTAATATTTTTTTTCATATTAAGCTAAGCGTTTGTAGAAAAAATTTGTTTGCATCTCATGCGCGAAATACTTTGGTGATCTCGACTATTTTTTTTAACTCGGCTGCGCCTCGTTAAAAAAATCAGTTCTCGATCACCAAAGTAGCATTTCGCGCACTAGATACAAAATAACTATTAATGTGTTCAACTTTTTAATTAATTGACAACAACAACTGCCAAAACATTTCATACAACTAGATGAAATATATATATATAAAATGTAGTAACTATGAACACGTAAAATCTAGATTGTAGCCCCAACAATTGTATCGCGTAGATATATGAATGATTTTCATATTTCCTTCGCAAAAGTAAACAAAGCTTTCTCGGGATTCTGCTACGCATTTTTAGGGTATAGCACGTTAATAAATTAAAACCAAATTTTTGAGTGAACGAGTACTACCTTTATTTCATTTAATTCATTTTTTGAGGGCGCTTTTTTTATTAGTTCGAGGGATAGTATTCATCAAGTAAATATATTCACATTTTTTTAATATTCAATCTAGAACGTAGTGGTACCTTATATGTACCACTGTGCAGTACGGATATAAATGTTGGACATAAATTATTGTTTCAGAAACAATGGAGTATATTAAAAACCAGTTGAAAAGTTACTTCGAAATCAATAGTCAAAGCCACAAGTGGTGCATCGTATCTTTTTTCCATTTCGCTGATGTTGTCGTTGTGAACTCTTATATTTCATTTCGCTTGAGCGGAGAAGAAATCAGACACAAGGATTGTGGTTTTATTATAAGAAGAGAAATTTTTCTCAATTCAAAATTAAACAAGACAACAGTCCATTAAAAGTCACAAAACATAAACCGCAAGTATCAGTGGAAGTCAGACTAGACAGTTCAGCACATCAGCCTGGAAGAGGGACCAGGAAGAGATGTGCAATATGCAACTCGAAAAAAAATCAAGTCAGAACTTAATGGGCTTACAATTTGTGAAGTTCCTTTGTGTTTGTCCAAAACTAAAACACTCTTCCGGGATTTTCACTCAAAGCTAAGATTACGCGTTATGAGTAATTCAACAAATAACTCTGATTTTTATCTTTCAGGCATAGCGGTTCACTATATGTACAACCTGCTGTAGGACCCCTGGAGTTTTTGTAAAACACATGACATTGATTTTTTATTATATTCTGATATTTTTTCCTAAATAAACACAAACAAAATTAATAATCACGAACTTCTATTTGTCGTGCCACCCATGCTAAATATCCTTGCTGATCTCTGTGCCAGTAAGGGTTGAGCAGGGAAAAATTTCACTAGAATTTAAAAAGGTAGTTTGCTGGTTCTGAATTGTTGCATGGCTTTCCATCATTTTGTTTCACAGTACATGTTCTGCTTTTCACTCTTCATTTTCTCAGGGCAGAATTCCTTCTTAGTTTAATAATTTTCTCGAGAAGCGAGAAGGACTTCTGTAAACTTTTTGTGGACATTTTCATTTATGTTGATTTCATATAGCTCCTTGGCTTGGGCCACATTCCTTGGCTTGACCCATATTCCTTTGCTTTAACCACATTCTTTGGTGTGTACCACATTTTTTAGACTGAAATACAACCATTGGCTGAAGCTTGACTTCGGACTGGAATACAATTATTGGCTGAGGCTGGAGTAATTTTTGGCTGCTACATTTACCTGTACCGACATCTGCTTGGAACTTAACTTATGCTATAGAGCTGGAAGCATACCTGAAGTCTATCAACCCTACTTGGGGGCATATTCCGTTACCTAGAACATCTGGCACTGTAGAAGGCAACATAGTGCATAGGAAGTGGAATCAGTATTTGAAACTTTTGTTAAGATACGTAGTCATAAGTTTGTGTAATTTGACAGATTGTGATTGCGACTGTATAATATTTAGATTTGTACATCTTGTTGTTTTTATAATATATTGTTAAAACCTGACTAGGAATTTTGTTGCTGGGTAATCAAGCCTCCCCTGAGATATTAGTATTAGAATATTATGCTCGAATACCACTGAGGTGAAAGTTAACGTTACAAACTTCTAGAAAATATTTGACGTGTAAGCAACGAGCACTATACACCTAACATTTTTTCAGCATCTTATAGTATATCGTCCATCAAATCGTAGATCCTCTTAATTCCTTATTTTTTCTTGTAATCATATCAAGTTTGAATTTTTACAACCGGTTCAACCTCATCCATCATGTGGACCGTAAACTCCAATTTAACTAATAGCAGAAATTTTTCCTCGAAGATGGATTCTAGCTAACACAAGGCGGAATTCCATCACAGCTGTCTGGATTCTTAGTTGCATTATTACAGTAACTCCTTTATTCGGGCCTATATTCCCTTCGAGGAATTCTTTTAATGAATTAAGCTTGACGTGTCTGAAACAATTTCTATGTTCTGGCTTAATGCTCAAAGCGAAAGGTACGAGCCTCTATAAAGTAGGCGTGGAGTTCCAGCGCATTCGCGTCAAGTCCACCTTCCACCAGGTAAATAAGTTTAATTTAAGGGTGCCCAGCTCCTCTACTTTTGAATTAAGAGTCAGTCTAGCTGTCAACATAAAGTTAGGAAAGTGGAAAAATACGGCGCATTCTTGCCCTATTCTGCAAGTTTTAATTAGACTGGTTTTCCTCGCATTTTTAACTAATTCTTTCATTTTGTTGAAAGTGCCATTCTGAGTTTTCGTGCCGTATGTTAATGGGATAATGCTGGATTTGAATTTCGTGTAGGTGTGAACTGAATTTGGAGGATTGGTTTGCATGAATTTTTAGAAGCGGTTAATGCCAAATTACGATTATTTCGTTGCAATTTTTTTTCTCGGAATGGAAATGAAACTGTCTCACTGGAATTTGGTCGAATATTCGAATAATCCTAGAATTATGGATCATGATGTGCTCCATGAAAGGAGCGATTCTTCCAAGGGCGCAGCCAGTGGGGGGCCCGGGCCCTCCCCGAGATTTTTTTGCATGTAAACTTTCTATCCGTATCTCCATAGATATGGTTGAATTCAAGCACATCTTCAATATTTCATTTAAAATAGCTGAATCTTATTCATGCATACAGTCAATTTTCATAACCTTATTGAAAACATAATGGAAAAACAAATGATTAACCTTTTGAATATGAGACTGGGTACACGTATACAAGATGTCAAGGAAAAAATACCATGCATTGTGCCAGGTGATAAAAGGTCATAAAACATGAAAGAAGGTCCCAGGAATATATGTCCTAAAGTGCTTCCTTAAAGAAATACAGGGTGTTAAGGTTTATTTTTTTATTTGGTGTTTTATTGAATAACTTTGGACAAAGAGGTAAAAATTGAACAAAATATGATATGCGGGGGTTTTGTATGATGCAGAATTCAAAATCCTATTAATTTTCAGATTACTAATAGAGAGTGTCACATAATAATTCCCCCACATTAAATCAACCCTAGTTTAGTTTAGTTTAAAAAGGAGTTATAGTTCAGAGACTTCTAAGTCTATTGTGCCTCCTTACAGAGCTTTTCTGGCCACACCCTTCACAGCTCGCCTTCCAGCTCCAGAGATGTAATGAAATCCGATATCTGTGAAGGCTTCAACGAAGCTAGTTCCTCACTCTCGCAAGTTTCTCGCCCAAGGCATTCTCTCCTTAGGCACGCAATGCCAAAGCATTCCGTGACTGAGTGAATGGGGGTTTCTTCATCCTCCCAACAAAACCTACACTAGTCAGCCCTAATTTTTCTGCCTGTCGTTTTCATTATTTTGTGTTTTTGATTAAGATTTGATTTAATTCCTTGCTGTTGGTTGTTATTGTAAGAAAGTTACTTTGGCGCTTCTGGACAATTTGCGTTCATCATAACTTTTCGATGCATTTAACCGGAAACCGTTGAACCTAGCGACTTTATTAAAGTATACCTTTTTGAAGGAAAAAAATAGAGCAATCGCTTTTCTACTCCAGAATGACATACAATTTGAGGCAAAAGAATTAGGGTGGATTTAAATCAAGGAAGTAAGCTAAGAACTAGTAGGATATTTGTATCATATAAACCCCCGCATATCACATTTTGTTAAATTCTAACTTCTTTGTCCAAAGTTATAAAAAACCAAATAACAAAACAAACTTTAACACCTTGTATTTCTTGAAGGATGCAGTTTCCAACATATATTCATGAGACTTTTTTTCATATTTATGGCCCTCTATTGCATGAAACTATGCATGGTACTTTTTTCCTGACACTCTGTATATTGGAAAGGCATTTTAGAAAATAAATGGTCACCAGATTTCAGAAAAGATATTGTGAATTTGACATTTTTTATCAACCAGAAAGAGAAAGATAGATATGAGTGTATTCTTTTTTTGTTATTTTCTCCCTGAATATTGGCATCGGACCCCCCCCCCCCCGAAAGAAAATTCTGGCTGCGCCACTGCATTCTTCAGATTAGGGTTCCCAAACTTTTCTTGTTCATGGAGTTCTTTTGAATTATTCTCGTCAGTTGGGACCACTCTACAGTCTGTTTCAGAATGAGCTACCATAAATTCGGAAACTTATTCCTCAGATGATTTATGACATAAAAGTTCCTATGGACTATGAGTCTATGACGCATCTGAATGTGTGTCGCTTTTGGATAGGTTATGAGTACGCATCAAAACACCATCATTTCATTTAAAGCAAGGAATGTTCCCAGAAAAAATGAAAAGAGCGCTAGTCAAGCCAGTATATAAAAAGGGTAGTAAATTAGATTTCACAAATTATAGACCTATCAGCATTTTGTGCAGTTTTTCAAAGATCTTTGAAATGGCTTATTGTAATCAGATAATGGAATTTTTAATCAGAAATGCTCTTCTCAAAGACAGTCAGCATGGATAACAAAAAGGAAAATCCATCCAAACAGCTATATACCAATACATTAATAACATCATAAAAGCATTTGAAAATAAGGAATTAGCTATGGGTATATTCTTGGACCTGACAAAAGCATATGATTGTCTTAAGCCTGGAAAACTATTTGTGAAACTCCAGAAATATGGGATTTGTGGCCCCGCGCTGAAATGGGTCAAGTCCTATTTTCAGGGAAGAACGCAGTTGGTTGAAATAAGAGTAAAAGGTAAAATGGTCAGATCAGATCCACAAGAAACTAAGCTGGGCTTACCACAGGGAAGCATTGCAGGCCCGTTGTTCTTTTTAATATATTTGAATGACTATGGAAACACAGACGAACTACACCAAACAACAAACGTTCAATATGCTGATGATACCAGCATACTCGTAGTCGAAGACCTTTGGCCTGAATTGAAGAGACTGGCTGAGATCACATTTGGTCTGACAGAAAGATGGTTCAATGAAAATAATTTGATGATTAATAAAGAAAAAACAAAGATTATGCTGTTTCAACCCACTGGATCACAAGATCCCCTGGAAATGTAAATTTGAACAACACCAATTTCAAATTTCGAGACAAACAAATTTCCTAGGAATGGTTTTGGAGGATGAACTGAAATGGAAATTCCACATACAAAAAGTATCTGAAAAGATTGGGGCTTCACTATATGGTTTCAGAATGGTGGCTAAATATTTAAGTAAAGATATCTTGAAGACATTATACAGTGCAACTATTGAATCCAGATTGCGTTTTGGCTTGGTATTTTATGGGCTGGAAATTTAGATCCATTGTTTGTTCTTCAAAAGAAAGCAGTAAGAATACTGAACTCTCTCTGAGTTTTAAGCAGTCCTGTAGGGGGTGGTTCAGGAAGACTGGTATCCTGACTCTGTATGGTCTGTACATTCAAGAGTGTCTACTTTTTTCACATAAAAATAAACATCTATTTGAACATCTCAAAAATGAAAATCCATATAGTAGAAGAAGAAATAATTATATATTGCCCAGATGTAGGCTAGCAATTTTTCAAAAACAGTTAGAATATCGATGTGTCAAACTTTTAATGATTTGCCATCGGATGTTCAGAGAATAGAAGATCAAAAGATATTCAAGCGAAGAATATACAAGATGTTGCTTTAATTGGAGCCCTACTCTATGTCAGATTGGGAATGGAGCTCGAATTGAGGCGGCAGACACTGTGACGCTGTTCCAACTTGTTTCATGTTTTTTTTCTTTTGTAATTAACTGTGACCATTGTGGAATAAAGAGATTTATTATTATTATTATTATTACTTCAATTCAGTTTGTTTTTGATTCCTCCAGTGGCGTCCATACGATTTCTGTCTGAAACAATTTTGTGGAAAAAATGGTACGGCGATGTTTTCTTCAAATCTAAAATATTTGTATAGTCACCTCATAACTCAAAATGAGATATAATAATAAAATGAATAAAATGCTTTTTTATCTAAGAGACTTATGAAATTTTTTTATTTTTCCAAAATCGTCTGAAGCAGCAAATTGGTTTTGAAAAACTTGTTACCTAACAGTAAAACTAGAAAAGGAATGAATGAAAGGAAAATGTAACGTTTCGTTGTCTATATCAGACACCTTCAGACAAACTTGTAAAATCTTTAGAATTGTGTGTATTTTCATTTGCAGTCTAATTAAAATTAAAATTTGATTAACATTTCTTCAATTTTTTCTGTTTCAGAGACTGTGAGTGAAAACCTAAAAAGTTTTTTAGAATGTATGTGGAACACTCACAAGTATAAGGAACACTCATTTCCTTGCAGTGAGGAGATGACATTTCGTTTAGGTGAGAAAGTCAGGAATGTCTAAATTTCCTTTCGATTTGCGAATTTTTTTTGCGGTAACCGTACGGAAAAAACGTACTCCCCAACCTAGACCGGGAAGAAAATATGATATTGATGATGCAGTTGATCATTACCATAGTAACGAAATCACCATAGACAGTTCCTATGAAATAAGTTGTCAAAAGTTCTCATGTTTTATATCGCGATTCGCAAAAAAATATGGAAAAGAGCATCAAAAGTGGCTGAAAAAATAGTGTACTTAACACGACCAAAAACAGTTTTTGTCCACTAGTCCAAGAAAATCATATTTCTCCGACTTGTTACATAAGTTACCATTTTGTACAACTGTCAGGAAAACTTTACTTTTCTTCATCACTATGGATGCGTAAATGATTACTTTTTTTTACCGTTAGAAGAGTTATCTTTTTTTCACCTTAAAAATAGTTATTTTCCTAACAAGTGCGGAAAGTGTTATTTCCCCGCACGAAACTGCCGTTACCCAAACGACGCGAAGCGGAATTTGGGTAAGCAGTTGAGTGCGGGAAAACAATTTCCGCACGAGTTAGGAACGATATTTTTTCCACAAGCGCTTATACGAGATCGTTTTCAACACACAGATCAAATGTGAATTGATCATTCTAAATACACATAATATAATGACAATGTATTAATTCTTATTCACATGCCGTTTCCATAGTAACGTCGTCGGTGGCATAGAGATATATCATTATCAGTTTATTCTTTAGAAAAAAGCGTGCGAGAAAAACCCTTGCTAATCCATTACCACACGCATTTGTGTGAGGTAATGGGATAGCAGGGGTTTTTCCCACACTGTTTGGCAATGTGACTCTTTACGAATTGAAATGCGTGCGGGAAAGAGAATGAAAGTGCACGCTTGTAGAAAAAGTAAGTTTCTATATTAACGACACAGAAAGATCACTGGATCTGGATGCATAGAAATATTTTATTTAAAGCATTATCTTTATTGATTGTATTTCAGACGAATTCACATTCACAGTTGTACAGAAAATGTTGTTTGTATTATGCCTTATATGACAAATTCGTGTTTCATGGCACATTTGAGTGAATTTTGGCTTCGACCAAAAATGACGCTCTCATGTGCCGTGAAAAAAAACACTCATTTACGCAATAATTAGAAGAAAAACTATTTCTGCGCGAAGCATATATATATTATTTTGTATTGAATCAATTTGGGTTTTATTCAAAGATCCACATCAGTTAATAATCATTTGGGTTCATATTTTCGTAAGAGTATCCACATACAGCGAACTCAATATTATGATTCAGTAAATAACATTTTGTCTTCTATAGGAATACCTTTTCAAATTATGCCGACAGTTCTGCTTCAGTGCCTTTTGCAACTCTTTTCAAATAATATGAAAATATTCGTTGATACTTTATCCATGCATTCAAAGCACGCTTGAGTATTCACGTTTCAGAGAGGTTTGTCATAGAAACATCATATTCAGCAATAGAAAATATTGCTTCTATCAATTTGCCGTATTCCCTTTGCAGTCAACGGATCACAGGGCTTCATTTATTCCGTAGAAAAGGTATTTTGAAAGCGTAGCACGTATTCATTTTCACCTTAGAGTTTTCGGTTCAAAATATCTGAAATATCAATTTCCAACAACGCTAGCAAAGTAGCATAACACGAAATCCAGCATTTTCAGGTCAATTTGAAGGTTGATAAATATTGTCGAATGTATAGTCCTCCTATTCTCGTGGATCCAGAATAGTGCCGTGAATGCGTCAATATTTCCTATGAAAAATTCAAAAGAGCCCTGACTGAGCGAAAAAGGAATTCGAATTTGATTATTTTGAGAGCTATGAATGTGTTTCCTTCCATTCCTTATGAATTCAACTTGCCTATCAAGATCTATATCTATACTCATATTATAAAGAGAAAAGATTTGTATGTTTGTGGGTTTAAGGATTTGTGGGTTTGTGGCGTTGATACGAGTTAACGCATAAACTACTGGACGATTTTAATAATTCTTTCACCCTTAGAATGCTACACTATCCCTGCTTAACACAGGCTATACTTTTCACCCAAGAAAATTGAGGAAACCTACTATAACTTCAATGCGCTGCAAAAATCGTAAGACGTACATGAAAACAATGTATGACGGAAATGTAGGTACCTCTTCAATAGATCTACAAAAAGTCCGCGATAGCATATATCTATCTTTCAAGGCTTACTCGGTATCACCTTTTAAAGGTATCCGAATGTTTTTCAAAATTATGCATTATTTGGTAGTATTTTTTATGAATACGCTATTGATCCTTATCCAATTAAAAGTCGTTCATACCCAGTATTTAATTTAGAACGAAATTGCCTTTTTCATCATTCACTTATGATGAATACATCAAAAGATATGGCAGGTTGAAGATGAAATCGCACCAAAATGCGTCTCCGAGCACGATACACAACACCGGTATGCCGACGCGCATCGAGATGTGACTTCACTGCGAAGCATTTCCATTGCATTTGCGGGATGGCAGTGTTAGAACTCGAGGGAATGATTGAAATAATGCAATTAACCGTAAGTTTCATTGAAAATGCAATCAACTAACTATTTCAAACGAAATTTCTTCGATGTCTTTGTTTGTTGATCCTGGAATATATCAATGAAGTTGTATAAATATGGATGTTAGTGCAAAGTATTTACGAGTATTTGTTATCACTACATAGTATAAAACAAAGTCGCTTTCTCTGTCCCTATGTCCCTATTTCCCTTTGTATGCTTGAATCTTTGAAACTACGAAACGGATTTTGATGCGTTTTTTTTAATAGATAGAGTGATTCAAGAGAAAGGTTTATATGTATAAAAACATCCATTAAATAGTGGAGAAGTACTGTTATTTTTGAGGTTTCTAATGTGATGTCGTAAATAATCGGATATAAAACGTATGAAAGCTAAAGCAGCGGAAGACGTGCGAGGCGAGGGCTTCGGTTTAATTCGGTTAGCGTTCGTGCTCGCTTCGGGAGAAGGAGAAGTGGCCCTTTACATCTGAGTGCAGCTCAGTCGCGTTATCTGTGCCCTGTGGACCTTTGATGCGTGGTCGGCTCCTTACGCAGCGGAATTGAATTTTTCGAAACAATATTAGCACACTGTCGATATTCGGCCACATAACAATGAAACGGACATACTACTGATACGTTCGTACGATACCAATGAGTTGTCAGTTTTTATTAATGAAAATGAACCGAAATTATTCAAATACCAGAGACAAGCTTTGATGAACTCAATTTATAGTGCGCTTAATAACAGAGATTTAACTTTCTTTCTTGACGCCCCGGAATGCACTGGCAAAACGTTCCTTGCAAATTTGGTATTGGCAAAAGTAAGACAATGCGGGAGAAATGGACTAACCGTTGTCTCTTCAAGGAATGCCGCTACTCTGTAAAATGATGGGAAAACAGCACACTCCACCTTTAAGCTACCTCTGTCACTATAACTAGAGCAACAGTCAGTTTGTTCCATACGTAAAAATGGGCCAACTTTTACGAGAAACATCTTCACTACATAGTATAAAACAACTTCGCTTTTTCTGTCCCTATGTCCCTTTGTATGCTTAAATCTTTGAAACTACGCAACGAATTTTGATGCGTTTTTTTTAAATAGATAGAGTGATTCAAGAGGAAGGTTTATATGTATAACAACATCCATTAAATAGTGGAGAAGTACTGTTATTTTTGAGGTTTCTAATGTGATGTCGTAAATAATTTCATTTTTTCCGCTTACATTGCAAACGCAGGCTGAACCCTACGAGTTTTATCAAAATAATGTACTAAGTATCGTACACATTGAAAAGGTCTACAGAAAAGTCTGTGATGGTATATGTCTATCTCTTATGGATAACACACAATAACTTTTTTTTGTCATTTACTTTTTACGACAAATAATGGCTAATTTTCGAAGTTTTTTTAACCAATACAGCATTAATCCTTAACCAATTAAATACCTTGAATAAATTATTCATTCAATAAAGATCTATATGGCCCTTTACATCGTATGATTCAAGTGAATATTCTCGAAGATATTACAGATTAAAAATTGCGGGACGTAGCGTTTGCGGCGGTACCGCCGGCCGCCCGGTGCACGGCAAGAGCGTGCCTATGAATACCGCGTCTGAGGCACCCGTGCGAAGCAGGGGCGGGTCGCTAGTAGAGAATAAATTATAACAAGTTTCATTTAAAAACTTCGAATAAATGAAAATATTTTTATCATGTTTAGGAAATTTCTATGAACTTCATTTAAAATTCGTGAATTTGGAAAGTTTTTGTCCATTTATTTCTTCATATTCTGAAAACTGATCTTCTTATTCAGATCCCGGGGTCTTAAGTTGGTACGGATTCTGCTCAAGCAAAGAATAACATCGAATGGAAGCTAAATACATTTTTCAGTTTTGCAAACCGTGTTATCTGTATCATTTTGAAAATATTTTTTTCCTTAGATAAACTAATATTATAAAGAGGAAAGATTTGTATTTTGGTGGGTTTGTGGATTTGTGGGTTGATACAGTACCTCATAAGCTACTAGACCGATTCCAAGAATTCTTTCACCCCTAGAATGCTACACTATCCCTGATAACATAGGCTATACTTTTCACCCGAGAAAATTAAGGAAACCTACTATAACTTCAATGATAATAAATATGAGTACCAAAATCAGCCATGATCAGCCATTTTCTGGTGCGCTGCAAAAACCGTAAGGCGTACAAGGAAATGTACCGCTTCAATAGTTCTAAAAAAAAGTCCGCGATAGCATATATCTATCTTTCAAGGTTTACTCAGTATCACCTTTTAAAGGTATCCGAATGTTTCTCAAAATTATGCATTATTTGGGAGTATTTTTTATGAATACGCTATTGATCCTTATCCAATTAAATACGTCGTTCATAACCAGTATTTAATTTAGAACGAAATTGCCTTCTACATCATTCAATTATGATGAATACATCAAAAGATATGGCAGGTTGAAGATGAAATCGCACCAAAGTGCGTCTCCGTGGTAGGCACTAAGCGGGTAGGAGAAGGTACCGAAGTGTGAGGGATGTATGAATGTATTTTGGATTGCCTGATGCCCGTATGTTTATGATCACAAATCAGATCAACAGATGGCGATGTAGTCGTTATTTAGGTTATTTATCTACTCTGCAACTAAACGGCTGGATCGAATGGAATGAATCTTTGTGTATACAGAACAACGTCTGTTGGGTCTGCTAGTCTCAAATATAGGTAGAGGAAAGTCGCCTAATTTTGGACAGTTTCCCGAATGTTGGATACTGCCTAAAACCCCGAATTCTACCAGGAGTTTTCTGGCATTGTATGCAGAAAACTATTTATTTTTGATCTAAATTCTTTCCCTAAACTATGTAGTCCATCTGTCATCCTAGATGCAGTTTTTAAAATTTAACGTTCGGATGTGGTATCTGGTGTTTTATTGCTCCAACTGTAAACTATGAAAAAAGATAAGTAGTGGATATTGGAATTTGGTATAGCTAAGTTAAATTCTTCTACAATGGCTCAACCATTCGATTCACATTTATGCCAGGAGCCATTCTAATTAAACCACAAAAACTTAAAACATGAAAGTTGCCTTATTTCGATAGGGAAGGTAGCCCTTATTGGATATACAAAATTTGGAACTCGGTGTTTAATTCTATTTTTTTATTTGATTGCCTAAGAACGGACATTCTTCAAAAATATGGAGCATGGAAATCATGAAAAAATGCCATCAACGCCACTTGAGAAGAATATTACATTTGTACTTTCTGCAAGGACACTAGGTTCCTTATTTTGGATAGGGTATCTAATATTAGGA
Source organism: Propylea japonica (assembly GCA_013421045.1). Lineage (NCBI taxonomy): Eukaryota > Metazoa > Arthropoda > Insecta > Coleoptera > Coccinellidae > Propylea > Propylea japonica. The sequence goes on from CM024239.1 coordinate 67,458,060, forward strand.
ACCTATTTTTGAAATGACAGAAAATGGCATTTTTCAGTTGAACTCACTGTAATATAATTTTGGTGGAAAATAAATCGTTCAGTTGTTTGATATGTTATCATTGAGGTTATGACATATTAAAGGCAAGAAAAAATAATCAAAACATGAATACCACTAGCAAAAAATTACCAATAAAAAAAGTGTCCGCGACTTTCCTCTACTGATAAAAACAATGAAAGCAAAGCACAGAATAATTTTAATCCATCAGAATCAACCAATTTACACTCATACTCGAATCTAATCACCTCAACTTTCAAAGAATCTGCAGGAGCTGATATCACCCAGAGCATCCATAGCTATAGTCCGTTCACAAAAAGTTGAGCCGTCGTTGGCCATGGAAATTTGGCATATTTCACTGTGTATATTAAAATTTTAGGTTATGTTGGTTATTTTCTTGTCAGATTGATATGCAATGTTGTCATATTGCATAGAGTTCTCTGATAACTTGAAGCTCGCCGGACGGGGGCCGAGTACATTCGGCAACGTTGACTTTATTTCACGTTATGACAGTAAATACTGCCAATTTCAGATGAATAAACAAACGCCTGCTATGCGCTCAAACTTTCGTGAACAGACTATAGCTTTTCGCCCTATTGGGGCTCATCAGCATGGATGATGGTTATGATACTCGTCAACATTTAAAGCTTATTATAGGTACCTAAAATCCCCAATCCTTCAGAACTATTCTCTGAGCACGAAATAGCTGTACAGGGTGTTTCATCATAAACTGAACGGTAGTTCGTAGTTCACACATTTTGACTGGTATTTGAATTTCATTGAATAATTCAGCCAGTAGTCAAACTCTATAAACTACGAACTACCGTTGCCAACGAATATTAATATCCCATTTCCCTATTAATACCTACGCCGTGTCGAGTCCCAACTAAGTTTCACTGAATTTTTTTAATATACGGATTTATAATTTATTAATCAATCTTTTTATCAAGTACTTACCGATAAATTATATTTTATTTTTATGTAAATTTCAATTGAGTGTTTTCGTACCCAAGACCAATCTCGAAAATATGAAGGAATTTAGAAGATGTGATAAAACCAAAAATATCAAGGTTTGAGAAACCGTCATTCAAATCTATGTTCAAGTTTATCCGTGTACGTGGTTAATAGATTAGAATGTAGTTTTGTACAGTTCTTGCCGAACTTTTCACTGAATTTGAATGAGTTAAACGTCCATTTCTTTAGATTCGGAAATAAATTATCAGAAATTGAACTGTCTTATAGCTTTTATTTTTCAAATATGCCGATTTTTCAAGAAGGTTACCTCCTATCCATGTTTGTTTATCATAGTGTAACGTTATTATTTTGAATTTATCATAAAATGTAGTTTTGCCATCTTTTTCCAAAAATTATTAGTTAGTAAACTTATTGGAATTGTTCATTTTCTCATTGTTGTAATTATTCACTTCGTTACCTACCTTGTCACGAATTGTTTTCCATCAGAAAACGGTTTGTTTATTATTTAAATTGTGAGGTTAGTGTTGGTTGTCATTTGTAGTCAAAAGCAGTGATTGGAATTATTTGGCCTCAGTAAAGTAGTTCGGAAAATCGTGGAAGAATTATAGAAATGGATTTATAGAGACCCTCCTCTGGTGTAAACTGCGTAGATTATCAGTACCGTAATGATTCCTATTTGGTTTTGATGTTGTTTTTCTTCTTCTTCGCTATGACAACTGATAGGCTCTGTGAACTTGAGTATCCGGAAATTTCTGTGTGACTGTCAGGGCGGACATTTTGTTGTGCGGAGGTCGTGTGGAAGGTTAAGACATTTTGGAAGAAATTTGAATCTAGATTCATCCTCGTTGTGAGGGATTATATCTTCGAGTGTCATTGTTCCCTGAGATTGTCATTCCATAGCTGCGTGAAGTATTTTGAATATTTTGGGAACACAGACTTTTCCACATGGAGTCCGTACAGAATCTATCTTGCACCTCTAGGTATGCATACTTTTCTATCTGGAACCAGTAGTCTGACCATTTTCTTTTATTAGGTTGTTGTATAGCGAATATTGTATTTGAAGGAAGTTTTCGACTGAATTGGAGGTTGAACTATCTCCCTCGAACAACAGAGTAACTAAAACGTCTTTAATAGCTTTTGAATCGTTTTTATAGTATTTTGTTAGGGTCCACGTGCCTGGCATGTCTTCTTGGCTGAATTATCTATGTACCTGTCAGTTAGAGTACCCACGAACCTGTCAGTGAGGGGTATCAATTGGCTTCCACTTGCCTGTTATCTTGGAGGTATCTACGTTCTGAGTAGTTTGTGAAGGTAACCAGTGTGTAGCACTGGCTTTAAACGTTGTAAATTATTGGTCTTTTATTTTGATAATGTGATATTATTCTGTAAGGTAATTTATATATCATTGTGACAATTATAGTGAGGTGCACTTCATAAGTTGCGTGTTGGTACCAACAAAGGTGCTCGTATATCCTTCAGGATTTTGTTATAGGATAATTGATCTATATTCCCTTCAGGAATCATTGTTTGTGTAAAGTAGTTTTTGACAATCTGATCAGAACGTTAAGCTGACTGTAAGCTGATTATGCGGATTAATTTTGTTGGCTTAGATTATTGGTTTTAATATGATTTAGTGTGTATTTAGTGTTTTCCTTTTGACTACCCCTTGGGGGATAATCTTTATTCGTATTGTATCACCACTTGCACATATATTTGTGTTTTGGTAATAAATTATTGTGACTTGAATTTTGAGGGATTTTTGTTAACTGTTACTCTGGTAGAGGAGTAAGCAGTTCATTTACCTTGAGTAGGCAGCATTACTCTACCTGGCGCCATTACATTCTATCATATGGATAACCATTGAACTCAATAAACACATGAACGGCCTCGCGATGCAGCAGAATCGACTAAACGTGTGTCCAAAGTGTGGGAGAGAGATGGGGCAATTGAGGTATCATTATCTCTTTCTACTACTTGTAGAACTCTCCATTTGAAATCGGAGATACTCCCGCTTTTGAATCGCGCAAGATTACGATGGAGACCCCCACCATTGTGGGATCATCATTACACTCTGACATTCTATCTCAGTCGGCCTCACTTCATCCGGATCGCGAGGCCGTTCCATGTGTTTATTGAGTTCAATGTATATAACTCACTCCCTTCTTCACTGAGTGTAGCCGCGAGCCTATTGCATTGAGACGGCTTTCCCCAAAGTCTACGTTTCAATAGCCTCTACACTGTTAATTTACGTACATGAGCGTAGCCAGCGAGAGGCAGGGGGGGCAAGTGCCCCTCCCCTCTGGCGATGCGAATATTCTGGCAAATTCCACGATACTCATAAATACGGTATTCTAACTTGGGCCCTTATCATAGTTTGCCCCCCCCCTGTTATAAATCCTGGCTACGCCTTTGTTTACGTATAATTTAAATGATAACATAGTAACTTATTCTGGTCTATATCTGAAACCATAAAACGATAATTCGATCATTCTAATCTCAGGACCTCATGCTTTGCGCCTTCACTGATTTTTTACTCCAACCGAAATGTGCTGTATGGTAAACGCTTCCTCAGCTTCATACCTTTGAAAAGAAGAGACCAGTACTTTCAATATAGTGACTAGGTGGGTGCTAATGATATTGTATCTATACTCTTCTATTAATTGTAATATTGTTAGTCTTGAAAATGAGGTAACCTTCGTCGAAACGTCAGAATATTTATGAAATAAAAGTTATTAGACAGTACAATTTCCTGATTTTTCATGCCCGAATTTTCACCAAATATTCTGACGGTTATGAAATGAGTGAGATATCACTGAAAAAGTTGTTGTAAGTCGAACAAGGAAACGCATTTGGTATTACATTTGTACCGTTGTTGTTTTAATAATCCTTCGTTTAATTAAGTTGACAATTTTAAGCATAATATAAAACAATTTGTCTAATTCTTCATGGTACTGTATGTCTGGAATAAACTGAAATATCCTAAGCTATTAATTGACCGAAAGATTGATAAGTAAAGGTAGTACAGAAAATGCTGTGAATTGATATAACTAACTAATGTCTCCCAGCAGAGGCGATTCTGGATATAGAACTTGGAAAAAAATGGTAGAGACCTATGGTTAACATTAATAACTTCAAGACCCATCTCGTGTTGATGTAAACTTAACTCTCATTGTCTGAATGAGATTAGGGAGTAGAACAGGTTTCAAACTATTTGATTCCATCTTCTGAACCTTCAGTTCCACCCTACTGAAATATCAATTTCCACGTAACTACCTCCGAAACGACCAAAATAACACGAAATCCTGAAAATTTCACATTCCAACTCACCTTAAAGGTTGATAAATTGTCAACTCCGCATTCTAGCTGAGCCTCTCTCCAACAGGAACGGTTATATTCAAATTGGTCCAGTAAATTTGGGAATTTCTGAAACAAAGGTCAGCATCAAATGGTATCTGGAATCGAGGGGTTGAAAGGTATATTTCCCGGGTCAGCGATTATTCGAGGTTTTTATTTACGGGTGATAATTGGGACGAAGTGGTATCATCGAATTGGAACGGTTGTTTACCTTTATTTCGATTTTATGTAGATGAATAGTCGAATTACTGGCGGAAGAGTTAAATCGATACTGTCATAATCGAGCGTTTTTGTTTGGAATCAGCATAAAGCATCCGCTGTAGTCCATCCACTCTGTTATGATTAATTTTATTGAGTTGATGTATCCTCAACATACAGTGTGCAAAAAATTAACGCACATTCTGAAAATCTCAATTTGAATGAAAGCTAACTCTACATTGACTTTATAACTTATTTTTTATGTTCTCTCGGAAAGGTTTTGAACGAAACAAAACACATTGAATGGAAAAATATTCAAGATTTCACCGAATCTTATGTGAAAGAAGAGTAATAAACAATTTTCAAAATACTGGAATGCTGATAACTTCATAGTCAAAATGAGTGATCTTAAAATGTTCTGATCTAATCCTTCCCATATTTCTCTGAGTTGGATTCCTAAGTCATTAAGAGTAGCTGGATGATTTTCTGAACTTCTCAGCCTTCTATTGAGGTTGTCCGAAACCTGCTCGATCGGATTGAGATCTGGACTTCTTGCTGGCCATTCCATTTGAGAGACTCAACCTCTTCAAGGTACTCCTGAACGATGCGCGCACGATGGGGTCTGGCATTATCTTCCATAAAAATGAAATTTTCACCAATGCATGGGGCTATTTGCACTACATGCTCTTCAAAAATGTTCCTTATATACCTATAGCATTTATAGCTCCATTATCAACGAGCACTAGGTCTGTGCGAGCAGTCAATACCATACCATAATCGATCCTCCCCGAAACCAGTAGTATTCAGGAAATTGCACTGAGCATATCTTTCATGTGGACGTCCTGTATACAAGGAAACGTCGATCACGATGGTAGAGGCAGAATCTAGACTCATCTGTGAAGATAACTTTTTCCCAATCAGCCTCTTCCAACGGATATTCTCTCGCAAAACCAAACGTCGTTTCGAGTCCCAACTCAGTTTCACTGAATTTTTTTTTAAAAATTCATCTTAAATATTTGAATATAAATGTTTTCATATTCGTGATTGATAATTGAAGAAGTAAATTTTATCGCTGTGAACATGTAAAACAACATTGTGTTCTAAATGATAACACCTTCTTCTTTCATCCAGTTGATAAAAAAGAAGTATTCGATACAATCAAGTCACTAAAAAATTAAAAAAGTGTCGGTGCCGACTATATCTCTGTAAAGATCTTGAATTCAATATCTGAAATCATTGCCGAACTTCTTTCCCACATAATAAATCTCTCAATTTCTTCTGGCAGCTTCCCGGAGATGTTGAAGTTTGCATCAATTATTCCAGTGCATAAGAGAAATGATATGGAGGAGATCTCAAATTATAGGCCTATATCTATCCTCAGTGTTTTCTCAAAAGTTATCGAGAGAATAGTCCTAAATCGCATGACTAGTTATCTAAATAAGTTCAACCTACTTACTAGCTGTCAGCATGGTTTCAGATCACAGAGATCGACTCAGACTGCTGCGACGACTTCTTCGAATGTGTCTACGAGTCCTTAGATAAGGGTCTTTATGTGGCAGGTCTTTTTTTCGACCTCTCCCGTGCTTTCGACTGCATTTCATTCGAGTTTATATTAAATAAACTTTATCATCTAGGTTTCCGAGGAGTTTTCCTAGAATGGTTGTCGAGTTTCATTTCAAATCGCGTTATGTCAGTTAAAGTGGGAGACTGTTGTTGGTCCTCTAATCGCATAAATGAGCTAGGCGTTCCTCAGGGTTCCATCTTGGGGCCACTGCTATTCCTTCTATTCATAAATGATCTACCCAAACATCTGGTCTTAATTCTAGCTCATTTGATCATTTTTGTTGATGACTTATCAATTGCTGTCTCCGCTAAGACAATTGATGAACTCAAGAGTATTTGTGAATCTCTTATACAGACAGTTTGAAAATTGGTGCAGAATAAATGCTTTGATTATAAATATTGAAAAAGACAGAAAGTGTACTCTTTGAAATAAGGAACTCCAGAATATGCTCATTCGACTTATACCATGGAAATGAGTCCTTGAAATCTAAGGAAGTTGTTAAGTTCCTGGGAGTGTATGTGGATGACAAGTTGAGATGGTGTCATCACGTAAATCATGTTTGTAAAAAGATGAGTTCAGCTTTCTATGCTATCAGCCGTATTAAAGATACTCTTCCACAACAACAATAATTAGTGTATATTACAGCTTAGTCTATAGTCATATGTCCTACTGTATTCTTATTTGGGGTAACTCAATTGATTTTGATAGGGTTTTATATCTCAAAAACGCATTATTCGTATGATTTTTGGTCTTCATCCTCGTACCTCTTGTCGGCCTATTTTTGTTACCCATAAAATACTAACTGCACCTTGTGTATATATATTTAATGCCTTAATGTACATGAAAAATAATCAAAGCAGGTTCTGTAAGCTTTCAAGTTTCCATGGATATTCCACCAGAAATGCTGACATCTTTTCTATTCCATTGCACAGAACCACAAAATTCCAATCATCCATCTTATATAGTGGAATTAAATTATATAATCATTTGCCTTCCAAGGTGGGGCGGGCATGGGTGGAGGAGAGTTCAGAATGACGGTGAAAAATTTGTTAGTGGAAAAGGCATATTATAGCATTAGGGAGTACTTGTGTGATACAAACATTATATTGTAATTTGTTTCAAACCTAATGTAACACTGACTTGTCCTATACATTTTCATGTCTTACTGGACCAATAAATTTATTATTATTATATTATTATTATTATTATTATTTATTTTTCGGAGTTCGGCGACTTTCTGAATAGAGGACCCAAAATACTGAGATTTGACCAAAAACCGTTTCTCTGAGTGTTATTATTACTAACCACACTCATAAGAATCTTGCTAAAAAATGACGTTTAACACTTTATGATGAAACACCCTGTAAACATTCAGTCTCCATACATTCAAACACAAAAAAATACTACCAAACTTTTCACGTTCTACTCAACTTGCAACTTCCTTCAATTCCTGGCAAACAATACCAACTTCAAGCGTGATACCCGAAATTGTCACGCTGATCTTCCCAATCTTTGCTACAAAAGAAAACGGTAATTATCTTAATCGCCACGACCGTTGGCTTCGTTTTGCAACTAGGATAACTCTTCCGAAGAAGCTTTTTGTATTCAAATGGAGGCATAATTGGCCTCCGTTGTTCCAACATCCTCATTGTTCAGCGTTTGGTGCCTTATACTTCCGATACAATTCCTGCAGTATTTGTTCAGAAAAGTTCTTGAAAGTTCAAAGTTCGCAGAAGAGGTGACCATTGTTCGATATATTCATCATTACGTAATTGAGACGAATCTTTGACGTTGAAACAATACTTTTCTCTAGATATATTGTCAAATAGTATATTATGCAAAGAGCGTATAATTATAGTATTATTTACGAGGTGAAGTGAGGCTACGAGCCGTAGGCGAGTTTTCCAAATCACAGTGGCGTAACTACAGGGTGGCAGGGGTGGCAAAATGCCACGGGCCCTTGACTCAAGGGGGCCCCGGCCCAAGAGACCACGACCTCGAAAATATTTTTTACACTGTAGCTAAGTATTTTATTTTAGTTGAGAAGTCTATTTTATAAGTTCTGCTCAAAATCCAAAGTGAGATAACTAAAGAGTGAAGACCATAATACAATTTCAAGTTCATCGTTAAGCATTTCAACCAACCTAAATAAAAAGATGTTGATTCATTTTTAGAGATGTGCACGTTACCCGTGAAGAATAATTATTGTAAATGTATGCAGGTTTTCTCGCTATGTTGTTCCTTCACGGAAAAGCTAGCGAATAGATGACGAATGCTACGAGATATTATGTCCTATGGATAAAGTGAACTCTCCAATACAACATATACAACGTGTAATTGAGTACGCTGAAAATCTCTAAATTCATTAAAATTACTGAGTACAAGGTGACGATTTTTACTGATAGGGCCGCATCAAAAAAATTTGCCACGGACCCCAGATGGTATAGTTACGCCACTGCCAAATCACCAAGCCATCAACAGCGATTATACGCGAGTAGCATACTATACTTAATCCACGACTACTGAATATATTTCTTGAAGATTTTAACATTTGGTGACCGCAACAAGACCTTTCTATGACAATCGTGGAAAAAGTCAAGTTGACACACAAAAGAAATTTTAAGAACTTGTCATTATACAGGGTGAGTTTTTGACTTGTACATATATTTTAACCGTATTTTCGGGAGTCGAAAGAAACACTTTTTTGCTCTACCATTTTTTACGATTCGGCCTAAACAAGAAGATATAGCCCTTTTTTGTTTTCAGAATGAGCTATGCTGCCACTGGTAAACTAACCACTGAATTTTTGCAAGTACGAGATATAGCATTCAAACCTTTGAAATAAGCTATTGTATCAAAGAAAACGAGTAGATATACCATTTGAAATTTTCAAATAAGCTGCTGTATTAAAGAAAGACTCACTTTTTCAATACCAGTTGTAAATTTTCTAATGCAATGATTGATTCATATAAAAATTTTGCTAGTGTTGAAAACAGAATGATCTCTTCTTGATGTATGCTTCATTTTTATTATATCGGATTAACTTTTAAACCCCCTATTCTAGCTATAGCATTCATTTCCAATAGGTTCTCTTGAAATCTTCCGTGCTAGAGTTTCCGAAATAAAAAAAACCTCTCAACAATAATAAGTGCGAGCTGCCTACTAAACACTCGCAACACGCATGACATTTCACGTTCATAAAAACCAGTTGGGGCGATTGAATTTCAAGGGGTGTCCGCATGGTGAAAGTGACAGACGTGACACTAGATTCTTTAACATCGGTGTTCTGTGTTTAGTTTCTGTGTTCGCAACTCCTCTATAGAGAGAGAAAAAGAAGCTCCTTTATTATCCAGCTCTTTTTAATTCTCTACATTTCAAAATAATTACTATGTTTCAAAATCATACGACTTCATGAATAATAACTTATTAGGGTAATTTTAGTAGTAATAAATCTCACTACATAGTATAAAACAAAGTCGTTCTCTGTCCCTATGTCCCAATGTATGCTTAGATCTTTGAAACTACGCAACGGATTTGAATGCGTTTTTTTTAATAGATAGAGTGATTCAAGAGGAAGGTTTGTAGCAAAGAAAATTCAGGAAAATTTCAAGATATCGAGAAGAACGTGGAGAAATTGGTAAATTTTGACATTTCTGAAAATTTCCTTATTTATTACATCGAATTCAATGACAACTGTCAAGTCTCCTTATGAAAGGGAAGTGCTTTAAAAATTTCTCATTTCAGAAGAAAAAGGCCAGATCCAAATGAAAACAAGGTATGAATATCGTTTTTTAATCGTTTTATAACGTTTATTACTAAAAAATATTTGTTCCAGAAACTATGAAATTATAAGGAAGTACGTAACAATTGTCAATTCAGTTTAGAGGTCAAAAAAGCTCTAGGAAATTTTGCAATTTTGAGAAGAAAAACGAACAGATCCGAATCAAACAAGGTACGAATATCGTTTTGAGTAGTTCTATAACGTTTATTAATGAAGATATTTGTTCCAGGAATTCTGAAATAACCAGGAAGAACAAAATATTTTGGACATAGGTACGTCTGATGTAAACATTTGTCGTTCGAGTGGAAAACGTTATTTGAATAGGTAAGTCCATATGAAATCATCAACTTCAACGTTCATTCAACGAATTCCTAACATTTCAGCAATCAAAAGCATCATTCAGGTCGCAGTGATATTTGAGGCTTCTACTAAACCAATATTTTCTTTTCACTGACAAATAACGGCGTAATGAGAACAAAATCGGGGATTTTTCGTATTTTAGGAAAAAATACGCCAGGAAATGATATTAAACAGTATGTATTATGATAATATCGATATTTCAATAGATTTTTTCGATTTCTGATATATTTACATGTATTTTGATTCCTAATAAAACCCGTTGAAGTCTGCTGTAAACAGTCGTCACGTGTAACCAGGCAAGTGGTGTAACGACTAACATGTGGACCCGGTAGTGTACCGGGTTCGAATCCCCATCGTGGCATGTTCTGTTTATTCTGGATAAGAAAATTGTAACCAGGTTCAAAGAAGCTGATGAAAATAATTCAAAATTTTCATGTGCATATTTTATATAGGTACGTTTTAGATATATACAGGGGTGTTTCTATAAATCGATCAATTATTTCACATTTCTACGTTATAACAGAAAGCTTTCAATGAAATTGAAGGGGCTTTTGAATTTCGAGTGATTTGTTATAGGAGGTGGGATTTTAAATATAGATATAGTCCGTTCACCAAAGGTTTGAGCCGTCGGTTGGCCATGACAATTTGGCATATTTCACTGTGTATATTAAAATGTTAGGTTATGTTTGTTATTTTCTTGTCATATTGATACGCAATGTTGTCAATATTGCATAGAGTTGTCTGATAACTCGCGAGCTCGTGGACGAGGCCGGGTACATTCGGCAACGTTGAATTTATTTTACGTTGTGACAGCAAATACTGCCAACTTCAGATAAATAAAAAACGCCTACTATGTGCTCAACCTTTCGTGAACGGACTATACTATGCTTCGGATTCATACGGGGTGCTCCTATAAACATGTCGAATTTTTGAATTTCTGCATTATTGCGTGGACATTTCAACAGAAACGTGAAGTTTTTGAATTTCAAATGATCACTATCGATGGTGGGATTTAAAATATATTATGCTTTGGATTTATACAGGGTGTTTCCGTAAAATGACAAATATTGTAATTTTCTACTTCATAACACATTTGTATAACTTTTCTTATAAATGGTCAATAGACGCTCTGAGAATATACAGGGTGTGTAGTGTAGTCAGACAGATAACCCAGAAATAGATCAAATATTTATGAATATCAATAACCAATGATGATCTATCGACGTATACAAAAGGTTCGAATGACCTACTGTTCATCTGATCTATCGGTTCAATTGATCTACCGGTTAAATTATTCTACTTAGAAAGGTAGATCTACGGTTTCACAAATCTACTTAAAAATTGTAGATCTACTCATAGACTAACAAACGGAGAGAGAATAGATGAGAACAAGCTTCAACGCCATCTTTTTTTTTACAACATTACTAATTCGTGAAAAAAGCTCAATTGAAAAAGGAATATGTATCGTAAAGCTCAGAAAGAATTCTGTAGTGCACTTTTTGAATAGGTAGGTACACCCATATACAAGAGGCAAAAAGTTTTTTGAAATTCAATTTCCAAAAGGAAATCAGAAATGGATTCGTGCAAGTTATCGATGAGTGAGGAAATTTATTTTCATGAAAATAATACCTGCAACGAACTTTCATCTGATTTTCTTTTGGAATCGAGAAATGAGGATCAATAATCAAATTCTGGATAGAATAAAATTTATTAACTGAAATAGATATCACCAATTGAAAATACAGATTTATTTAATAAATTTAATCAATAAACTAATAATTGCATTTAAAACATTCTCAAAAACTAAAACTAATGAATTCAATAATACAAAATATGAGTATTTACCGACTAAACTTATTCAATACATGAAAAACTTTTTGAAAACTACGAGTATCTTAATTCTTATAGTTAACAGAATACATGTAAATTTTATAATTACCTTCTTGCATCTCGATTTTCACATCCAATAACACAGCACGTCTTCACTCTTGCAGGCATATCGAAATTTATTATATTTCAAAAAGAACGTGTCAAACCACTACTTGTGTCAGTTGACAATTCAAAGGTTTTTTGATAATAATGATTTTACATACTTACTATTTCTCGATAGGATTTCCATGAATGCAACGACATCTAACTATCAAATTGAAAATAATTTTTTCGTGTATTAGTCTCCTCCTCCGACAGATGTCGCGGAATATACGAGTGGCTCATCTATTTTATTAGTTTGTCTATGGATCTACTGGCCTGACTAGAAAAATCATTGTTTTTCACATGGGCAGTTATACGTTGCGTGTACACGAGTTGGGAAACCATCCGTTGTTTGTGTTAACGTCAGACCAAAAAACAAAAATATGGTTCACCAAGGAGCACTTCACAAAAACGGATAGTTTCCGGACACGTATCAGTATTTACTTTGGATTCACTTTCATTTACTTAGAGAAGTTCAACTAAATATCACTTCATTTTGTAATCGAAATGAATTCATTACTGTTGTGAAATGAAAATAAAAGTTTTCTTTTTCAAATAAGAAAAAAATAATTTTTTCTTCATCTTTTAATTACCAAACTCAATTTTACATAAAACGAAGCCATGTGGTGGCAAGAGCGTGCCTATAAATAGCGCGTACGAGGCACCCGTGCGAAGCCGGGGCGGGTCGCTAGTGATGAATAATGAGAAATGAACGTATTTCTAACGGAATGTAAATTAAGATCAACGTATGTCAAAGCTCAATGAAACAAAATTGCAATAGGTACTTCGAAAGTGGTGTGGAAATTTGCTTGAATAGATAAGGATTTACACTGAATAAGTATAAAGGTGAGCTCATTCATTGTAACCCCATTTTTAAAGAAAATCCTCTAGTTCTCTACCATTCATCATTCAAGATAACAAATTCTCGAATTATTCATGAAATTGTCAAAGTGACCGCAAAGGGAAAATTGAATTGTGTGAATATTTTCGAGTTGCATTCAGCCAAAGTACCCAATTTTTCGAATTTCTAAGATTCTTTTTTTCTTTCAAACATCGAATTACTCGAAATTTTGTAGTCGGAAAAGACTTATCATATTCATGAAAAACTATGTTCCAAAAATCATTTCATTTGAAGAAATCGTTTGCGAGATATTACTGAAAATTTATGTTTTTCATGGATTTTCAATAGCCTGTATCTTTTTAACCAGGCCGAATCGAAAAAAATGATAGAGGAAAAAAGTGTTTCTTTTGATCTCAGGAATCTACGGTTAAAATATATGTACAAGTCAAAGACTCACCCTGTACATTTTGTAATAAAAAAAGCTTGATATACCTACTGAAAGTAGATTTGGCCCTCGATTGACAAAGTATAACCATATTTGTTAGTTGGAGTACTTTAGATTTTAGAATACTGAAGAAATACCATTTAAAGAATATATACCAAGCTAAATCTATGAAGCATCTGACAGCAGTGAATTATAATCTCATTATTTCCTTGTGATTAATGGGGTATTATTAGTCCGAGCACACAGACCTACAATGTATGTATTGTTCGTAAACCTAAACAAACGAATAGCCTCTCGATACGTTGCGTCGCCAGTGAATAAGAGTTCTTATGCATATTAGGGAGGATATAAGTTAGAGTAGACTAATGAATACCAACCTACTTAAAATCTTGTTATATCGAAATCAATGGAACCTCACCACTTAATAGCCGGCTTTCAAAACATTACAAAACCTACCGCAATAGAATTTTTGTAGCTTAGTTTCTGAGCTTTTGATTCGAAATGTTTAGTCAATTTTTTTTACTCATTCTTCATCTATGAAAATGGAAGAAAGAAGGGAGAATCAACTGACATATGCGGGGAATTTTTGAATCCCCAGCAAAAATTCAAAGCAATGATGATATATGAATATGTTCTCTGCCTGTCGAATAAAAATAGGGATTTTTTCTGATTTATTAGCAGTTCTTTCTCATTAACGACTACTAAATGATGGTTGGTATTTGGAGAGTGTCAAAATAATGAATGAATAATTTTTCTTTAATTTTATTTAGGTGTGTATGTATATATTATATCTACTTTTTTCGTTGTTTAGTTTTCTTGTGCTATTTAATCTATAAATTGTTGATTTAGGTTTCTTGGGTTTTTTAGCACTTCGTTTTATCAGTAAATAGTCATTTACTTTTAATAAAATATATTGACTCCGACATATGTTTCGGCCCTATTATGGCTTTTTCAAGAAGAATACAACACATCAATAATTCCTGTAAAGTACAAGTAGTGAACATCACAATAAATCAATTTAAAATTATCTTACACTTACTATTTCGTCAAATATTACATTCTTCAGTTAAAATATAAAACACAATACAAATTCTCACAGATAAGACACAAACAAAATGACATTGGTACAGTTATGAACGTCAAATTAAATTTTTCAAACTCAAGACGAATAATATATACGACATCTGTATGGATTGATAAGAGTGTATATTATTAAATTTTGGATAACTATCTTATTCGGGTTTTACTCATTGTTTTGTTCGTTACTGGTTTTTTGATTGTTTATTGCAGGTTTTATTTTTTATTGAGTTGTTCTATTTTCTATTATTTTATTAGTTGTAATATATTTGAGCTAATTTTTGGTGTCCGTTTATCATTCATAGCCTATTATTCTTTTTTATGTGAATCATCTCCAATATATTTCGGGTTTTACCATTTTTTTCTTTTTCTAGGATGGAAAAAATTTTCGAAGTCCATTATGTTTTTCGGTCTGTTCGTGTTTTTTTTTAACGCAGTGATGTTTTTACAATATTTATGCCATTTATTCGTTCCTTTATGTACTGTGATGTTTGTCCAATATATACCTTAGGGCAATCCAAGCAATTTATTTGGTATACTCAATTGGATATTTTCGTTTTTGGGATTTTTGATTTCAATTTTGAGTTCAAGAAGGTTAAGTTATTTATATTTTTATGTGCCAAATTTATTCCATACTGTCTGAGTGACTTATTCAATGTTTCTGATAGGCCCTGTATATATGGCACAGATACGTATTTTGGTGGTTCTGCCTCAATTTTTTTTTTTTATTTTTTTTGTTTTCCGAGTTATATAGCATAAAAGTTCAAAAACAAAACTTTCATGCTATATAACTCGGAAAAACAAAAAAATAATAAAAAAATTGAGGCAGAACCACAAAATACGTATCTGTGCCATATACAGGCCTATCAGAAAATTGAATAAGTCACTCAGACAGTATGGAATAAATTTGGCACATAAAAATATAAATAACTTAACCTTCTTGAACTCAAAATTGAAATCAAAAATCCCAAAAACGAAAATATCCAATTGAGTATACCAAATAAATTGCTTGGATTGCCCTAAGGTATATATTGGACAACATCACAGTACATAAAGGAACGAATAAATGGCCATAAATATTGTAAAAACATCACTGCGTTAAAAAAACACGAACAGACCGAAAACATAAAATGGACTTCGAAAATTTTTCCATCCTAGAAAAAGAAAAAAAATGGTAAAACCCGAAATATATTGGAGATGATTCACAAAAAAAAGAATAAAGAGGCTATGAATGATAAAACGGACACCAAAAATGTAGCTCAAATATATTACAACTTAATAAAATAATAGAAATAGAACAACTCCAAATAAAATCCTGCAAGTAACTATATCTACAGAAACAACAATGAGTAAAACCCGAATAAGATAGTTATCAAAATTTAATAATATACACTCTTATCAATCCATACAGATGTCGTAATATTTATTCGTCTTGAGTTTGAAAAATTTAATTTGACGTTCATAACTGTACCAATGTCATTTTTTTTGTGTCTTATCTGTGAGAATTTGTATTGTGTTTATATTTTTAACTGAAGAATGTAATATTTGACGAAAATAGTAAGTGTAAGATAATTTTAAATTGATTTATTGTGATGTTCACTACTTGTACTTTACAGGAATTATTGATGTTTGTATTCTTCTTGAAAAAGGCCATAATAGGGCCGAAACATATGTCGGAGTCAATATATTTTATTAAAAGAAATGACTATTTACTGGTAAAACGAAGTGCTAAAAAACCCAAGAAACCTAAATCAACAATTTATTATATCTACTCCTTATAATATTTCTATGAAATATTATTATTCTTATAATGATTTTCTAGTAGCTATCGATATCTTGCGACAGGAAAAATGTATGTCTTGTGCAAATACAAAATGCTTGAAATGTTTTTTAGTCAAGAATTTATACTCAATTCATGATACGGTCAACCTGTTTATTAATCTAATGATCAAGGGTCCCGAAAATATCTTTTAACTATCTCGACTATTGATATCAGTCATTAATAAGCTTATTGATCTAATAACTATCATTTACTAATAGTGATAGTTAAAAAAAAATTCGTTTGAGTGAATGGAGCGAATTGGTTCAGCATTCTCAAAATGGCAACATATTGACGGATTCGAAATACCGAAGAAGAAATTGTAATTCCCTGCTTCCTTCGACATTGATTTCGCCTTCTTCACTTAAATTACCGAAGAGCATTTTATCGTTGTAAATATAATTTGGAGTCTGTTCAATTGAGACAACAATGTAAACAAGTTCGCCTTGTAATGGAAAATTTTTGAAGTGAAACAGGTAATTAACGTCCGGGGTGTTGGATACTTGTAATTCATATTATCGTCACTACTTATTCATCTAGACATCCATATATACTGTTGCAAATACGATCTGTCTTAGCGACAAAACAGGGATATAATTATCAGTATTCAATCAATAAACGATGCCATATGCGCAAACTATGCATTTAATTTTGATTGCATGTCTTAAATTTGAACAGAGTTTTAGTATAGACACTCCACTTTTTCGAACATAGTTCTGCTTGTTGTTTGTCGAAGGAGGAACAAATATCACACCTCACACACTCACAACCACATGTACACCTACATTCAAAAATAAATGCTCCAAATCAACTTTAAAATTTTAATTCTCTAGATTATATTTCAGAAGTAAACCTTGAATTCTTTATTATTCGAATTTCGTCATTCAATAGTAATCTCGACAAAAGTGTAAAATATTCGCGTATATGAAATATCAAGCGTAGGTATCTCAAAGCAAACATTTTTGATGTGCAGTGCACATGTCATATACGACCAAACATAAAACTTGCAGCAATGTTACACACCTACCCAATCCATCAGAGTTGAAATACCCTGAATAATTCTGTACATATGGGCCTATCAAAAATATCAGAGATGATTCCTGTAAAGGCGAAAGATCAAAGCATCGAATTCGGGGGATTCACCAGGACTGAAAGTTGCCTTTCGACGAACGAGGTGGATGGCACTTTGCAGAATGAAGTACAGAACGAACCGATGCGAAGAGAGCACACGCTGATTTGATTTATCGATATTTCATGTCTTGTATGAGTTCAACTGAGATAACACTGAAATTTTCATTCAAATAGAGTACCTGGGCGCAACATGCTACATGAATAACACTCCATGCGAATAGACGAATGCTTGAAATGGAAGTTACGAACGAGGCATAAGATAAAATCGGAAAATTTAGGATTTGCTTGAAAAGTATTGGTTAGGAGGATTCATTTTCATTATTGCGAAAATCTTTGGAGCGAATCATTTACAGATTGAATTTTCAGGATTCACTTCAGGAAAAATGAATACTACATACATTCGTCATTCAGATTAATTCTCTAGCGAGTGCAATGGTGTGAGGGTGACAGCATGCAAGATATTGAAATTCCATGTAATTCAAGGAAGGCCAGTTTTCTAGTATTATTGGGACAAATAATTACCAATGGCTGCGCTGCGATCGCCGAATCAGCTGTTCCCGAAACGATTATTGTTTCGTGCACGTTTAAGCAAAACACAAGAGATTCTGGTGTTTCCCAAGTGTTTAAGTTGATTTATTTCGTCTTTGGACTGAACAATCGTGAAGTGAAAATGGACCTATGAAATCATTTATTAAGTACAGATCATATTAATCGAGGGCGATATGTAGAAAAATATCAGTTTCGGGCATTCACCCTTGTCAACTGCAGACGGAAGATATTTAACCATCTAACTAGGCTCATTTCAAAAATAAAATGTATCCTGATATGATCAGTTATTTAGTGGAAACAAAGAGTCCTGCTTCAGTGAATCAAATTATATTTATAAAATTTATTGTTCAATATGTAGAAAGAAAAAAAATGACCATATTCGTTATTGAATGAAAGCCGTTGAATTCCATGATGATTTTATTACAAAACGAAAATTAACAACTAGATTTTAATTATTCACAACGTGAAAAACTATTTTCAAATACAAATTAGAAAAATCAATCAATATTTTGTCGTAAGTAAAGCATTTATCATTCAATACAATCCAACGTCCTGGTATAAACAAAAACTTAATTATCTAATAAGAAATGATAATTAATATTACAATACAGAATTAAAGTAAGTATCTGCATTCTATTTTCTAAGAAACAGGGAATACTGCAGATAGCAGTTACCTTCTACTTGTCACATATAAAACAAAAGATATAGTGCAAATTGAAAAAACATCCAGATAAGTTTTAGTCAAGTGATATGATTTCAGGACATATATTCATAAAACTTAAGTAATCACAACAATTTGTCAATTGACAAGTAATCTTCATCTGTTTTCTTTAACGAGTGAATTGAAAATATATCCAATATTGTACTATATTTCCTCGTTTAAGTCCAAATATGAATCCTGAAACTGACTAATATCTTTGTTTCTTGATTTTGACTACACTTTACGTCTGAAATCCTTCCTTTAGTTCAAACTGGTCATCAACTGATGAAATATTATTTTTTTATAACCACCATCCTACAAAATGGTGACCTGCGTGAAAGAACTTTTTAAAGCTGCCTCTATAAACACAGCAATCAGTGTTCTTCACTGTATTTTCTTTAGACATCTTTAAATCAGATTAAAAACCAACTAACTATAACTATAGACAAATATTATAAATTTACTCGTTTCGGATAGTTCTACTACGTACCTAACGCCGCTATAGGGTCGCATAGAGTTGTATTTTGCTCAATAGAAACTTAGAAACCATTGGTTTATTCGGTTCAGTAGTTTATTGGAATTTCGGATCTTTAAACAACCAGACCATTCCTCTAGTTCGGCAGTTGTCACAATGTGCTCAAGACCGGATATAATTTCAGTGACTACACAACACACATTCGCCACACACAATCGAGCGTCCTATTTTTGATTGATCAGTGATCGCACGTGACCTTGCCTGATATTCAAATACCGAAATTCTCAGTTTTTACCATGATTTCGTATGATATTCTATAAGTTCTCGGAGTTGTAACTCAATATCCCATGATACGTGAATGTGAATTAAAGTGTAATAAAAAAAATATTGCATTCCAAAAATGTTCTTGATCTGCGAAATTTTGCAATAAGTCATCTATACTAATATTATAAGAGAAAAGATTTGTATGTTTGTGGGTTTGTGGCGTTGATACCTTTCTAATAGTTCTACAAAAAAGTCCGCGATAGCATATATCTATCTTTCAAGGTTTACTCGGTACCACCTTCTAAAGTTTTCCGAATGTTTCTCAAAATTATGCATTATTTGGGAGTATTTTTTTATGAATACGCTATTGATCCTTATCCAATTAAATACGTCGTTCATACCCAGTATTCAATTTAGAACGAAATTGCCTTTTACATCATTCAATTATGATGAATACATCAAAGATATGGCAGGTTGAAAATGAAATCGCACCAAAATGCTTCTCCGAGCACGATACACAAACACCGGTATGCCGACGCGCATCGAGATGTGACGTCACTGCGGAGCATTTTCAATGAATTTGCGGGGTGGAAGTGTTAGAACTCGAGGGAATGATTGGAATAATGCAATTAATTGCAAGTTTCATTGAAAATGCAATCAACTAACTATTTCAAATGAAATTTCTTCGATGTATTTGTTTGTTGATCCTGGAATATATCAATGAAGTTGTATAAATATGGATGTTAGTGCAAAGTATTCACGAGTATTGTTAATAGGGAATAAATTAGTCAAGTTTCATTTAAAAACTTCGAATAAATAAAAATATTTTTATCATGTTTAGGAAATTTCTTTGAATTTCAGTTATAATTCGTGAATTTGGAAAGTTTTTTGTCCATTTTTTTCTTCATATTCTGAAAACTGATCTTCTTATTCAGATTCCGGTGTCTTAAGTTGGTACGGATTCTGCTCAAGTAAAGAATAACAATCGAATGGAAGCTGAATACCATTTTTCAGTTTTGCAACCGTGTTATCTGCTAACATTTTGAAAATATTTTTTTCCTTAGATAATGAAGTACATACAGACAGGATACTTCCGACTTCGGAAAGCAAAAGTACCTTATTTCGGTTCCCTTTGTAACTCTACTGTAATTCTTACAGCCAAAACTGTGCAATTAGGCATGATTGCAGGTATTATACAATAATAATATAACTTCCCTTACATTTCGCCAAATAATTAGTCTATCTATACTTGATATTATAAAGAGGAAAGATTTGTATGTTTGTGGGCTTGTGGATTTGATACGAGTTAACGCTACGAGTTAAGCTACTAAGACCGATTTCAAGAATTCTTTCACCTTAGAATGCTACACTATCCCTGAGTAACATAGGCTATACTTTTCATCCGAGAAAGTTAAGGAAACCTACTATAACTTCAATGATAATAAATATGAGTACCAAAATCAGCCATGATCAGCTATTTTCAGGTGCGCCGCAAAACCGTAAGACGTACATATCTATCTTTCAAGGTTTACTCGGTATTACCTTTTAAAGGTATCCAAATGTTTCTCAAAATTATGCATTATTTGGGAGTATTTTTTTATGAATACGCTATTGATCCTTATCCAATTAAATACATCGTTTATCCCCAGTATTTAATTTAGAACGAAATTGCCTTTTACATCATTCAATTACGATTACGATGAATACATCAAAATATATGGCAGGTTGAAGATGAAATCGCGCCAAATTGCGTCTCCGAGGTAGGCACTAGGCGGGTAGGAGAAGGTACCGAAATGTGAGAGATGTATGAATGTATTTTGGATTGCCTGATGCCCGTATGTTTATGATCACAAATCAGATCAACAGATGGCGCTGTAGTCATTATTTAGGTTATTCATCTACTCTGCAGCTAAACGGCTGGATCGAATTGAATGAATTTTTGAGTATACAGAACAACGTCTGTTGGGTCTGCTAGTTCTAGAATCAAACAATTCCCTTAGAGAAGAAAGCAGTAGTTAGTACAAATGAAGAGAGATAATTCGTAGCAACTGTACTATTCGTGTTTGAAGTGTTTGAAGTAAGTTGTTATCTTCATCATACATATTATGCGACATTACTGATGTCTGAAATTTCCTGAAGGTTTTCTTTGCAGAAATGTGGCAGCGATGAAGAGTTTATAGAAGGTACCTACACCACTGACTCATAATATCTGGCAATCACTTCAATTTCAGATATATTTGAATCTCTTGAAATATATAAAAAAGATTACAACCAACTGCTGAAAAATGCTAAATATGAGTTTAATCAAGCCATATTAAAACGATCTTCTAATCTGAATAAATCAGTCTGGAGCATGGTCAATCATATTACTGGTAGGAAATCTCGTTCAAAGTACCCGAATACATTAATATCGATGGATCTCTCTGTTCGGATATCGAGGACATTGCTGCTGCTTTTGGCAGCTATTCTCAAGTATCGGTGTCAGAAGCCTTATGAATAGTTACGGATCCACTTTATCAACGGATTGTACAACCTCTAAAATGTCCGACAATTCATTTTATTTTTTCCGATCACCGAACGTGAAGTCATTGAAACTATCAATAATCTAAAAAACAATAAGTGTACTGGTATCGATTTAGTGTCTGCTAGAGTCTTAAAAACAATAAATGAGTTGATATCCGGACCGTTTACCCATCTGGTAACCTTTCTATTACTTGCGGAACATTCCCTTCATGCCTTAAGCTGTCCACAGTCATACCTGTTTTGAAAAAAAAATGATCCAACCGATATAAGCAATTATAGGCCGATTTCCTTAATAAATATTTTTTCTAAGGTTATCGAAAGAATGGTTTACGACCGCATGGTGAACTACCTGACTAAATTCAAACTTTTGAAGAATAACCGTCACGGCTTTCGTTCAGGACGTTCCACACAGACTGCCGCGCTCTCCTTCATAGAGTATGTTTACAGATGCCTGGATGACGGTTTGTGGGTTTCTGGACTGTTTTTCGATCTCTCACGTGCGTTTGATTGTTTGAATTTCAATTTCATATTGAAAAAGATGTATAATTTGGGCTTTCGGGGGGTTTTTCTCGAGTGGCTTAAATCTTTTCTTATGGACAGAATAATGAGTGTAAAAATCAATGATTATATTTCGGACCATTTTAAAATTCTTCTTTTGGGTTCCATCAAGGATCAGTACTAGGTCCTCTTATCTTTCTACTTTTTATAAATGACCTTCCTGACCACATAATAGCGGAATTGCTTGTCATGTTCGCCGATGACGTTTCGTTTGCAATCTCTGCGAAAACGCGTGAGGAGCTAATATCAAAGTGTTCTTCATTGATGGAAAGATTTGTCGTATGGTGTAAAGTAAACTCTGTGATAGTTAATATCGACAAAACTGAGTGGGTTGTTTTCAACCTAAAGAATCAAAATGAAACATTCACTTTCAACCATGACGACATCTCAATTACATCTAAATCATCTATAAAATTTCTGGGTTTAGTTGTAGATGAACAACTTAGATGGTGCTACCACTTAGAATATCTAGTCAAAAAGCTGAACACGTCCTACTACGCTTTAAGCAGATTAAGAGGTTATTTGCCCGTTGAGTCCTTGATAACCATCTACCATAGTCTTTTTCATACACATTTGAACTATAATACGTTAATTTGGGGTAATTCTGTGAATATCTCACGAATATTGATTGCTCAGAAACGGGTCATTCGCCTGATTTTGGATTGAATCATCAGACATCGTGTAGACCAATATTCATTAAAAACAAGATTATGACGGTGACATGCCTGTACATATACAATGTCTAGTATATATAAAAGAGAATATTAACGATATTCCCAAGCTTTTTGGTGATTTCAAATACAAAACAAGAAATGTTACAACATTGTTTATTCCTCAGCACAGAACATCTAAGTATGAATCCTCTCCACATTTCCAAGGTATTAGAATGTTCAACCATTTACCTGTTGCAATGAGGCAGCTTGGTTTTTCTGTGTTCAGGTCTAGGTTAAGATCTCTGTTAGTAGATAAGGCGTATTATAGTGTTGCGGAATTTTTCAGTGATACTAATTTTGTATAAATTTGTCTTTAATTTAAATTAAAAAATTTTTTTTTCTTTCTCTGTATACTGACCTGTCTTATACACCACTGTGTGTCTAAATGGATCAATAAACATTATTATTATTATTATTATTATTAATAGTTGTTTCGTCTCTATATATTATGTACTTGAATTGAAAATTTTGACAATTGAGTCAAAATTACAAAAGGTTTTAATCTATGTTCGGGCAGTAATCAAGCACATTTTATATTATTCCGCTTTGGAGGAAGGAAAAAAATTTGAGATGAAGTGAAGCATGTGTTACGCTTCGAATGAAAGCAATGCTTGAACATTTACCGTCCTCATAATGAAACACCCATTGTGAAAGTATTCTATGATTTTCCTTTGTTTGAAAATGTCATTTATGATGTGTTACTCACACATTCTCCACCCCCTTCATTGACATTTCCATTCTGATTTCAACCATCATTGACATATCCATAAATTACACACTTTTTCCCATTTGTTGTTGACAATCCCCCAATTCCAAAACCTATCCAAAGATGTATCGAATATCAACTGAGTCATCCTAGGACCCCCTAAATACCCCGAGTGCGTTCACGGCCTACATGTGGTAAAACCATCAAATCAAATTTCACCCCTCGATCCTAAGCGTTATGTGTAATTGGATCATGAAACATATTGTTACCGAGGTTGAGGGTAGAGGAGAGTCCTTAAAGGTCGGAATACTGATTTGTTTACGCTAGTTTATCACGGTGAAATAATAACTAGCAAATAGCCCGAGGGGTTCTCTAAGGGTATAATCATACACATACACTGGCTCTATTGATAGAACACAGGGGTTGATCGTGCTTATACGATGTGTTCCTGGATAGTTGTGGGAAGAGTAAAACAAACTTTTTACCTGAGAATCTATGGATGAATTCTGCTTAAATGTATCAGTAGTCTTATTGAACGCTTTTTCTTTGAATGGGACAATTTATACGAATTGAAAATAATAATGATTATTCGAATTTTTTTCTCTGGTGAACGAATACTCAGCTTTGATATTAACTATTACTTCTATATAAGATACAGGGTCTTTATAAATTATTGTAACAGCGCAGTTGGCTTTGGATTGCAGAATACCAATGTCTAAGCCAATAAGAGCATAGCATGATCAGAGATTTCTGTGGTTTGCATAATCCAAAGCCAACTGCGCTGTTACAATCATTTATAGAGACCCTGTAATCTGTATAAGATTTTGTAAGTTATATCACGAGCGCATTTAATATTTCTGAAAAAAATATTTAAAAAACATGTTGGTAAGTGATATTTCGACAAGAGCGTGAGTGCTGATAGCATTCATCGTCTTCGACTCGTATTTTTACAACTTCAAAAATGTTTTTTGTTAAGAGATGGTACTTTGTATGTTGTTTTTTTCATTTTTTTGACAGGATAAAAATGCTCTAATGGTAAAGTAAAATAACTACTGACAGCTGTTAGTAACAGGGTGTAACCGAAACCGAACCGAAATACCGATTCCGGACGATCCAGCCTTTTGGCCGGAATTCCGGCTTAGGCCGACAGAAAACAGCAGACAATTTATTATTTTATTCACATAATAACAAAACTGGAAAGCTTGTAAAGAGGAACGTTAGTCATATAGTTGTCACAATTTGAGAAATAAAAATATTTCAGAAGAGGAAGGATATGAGACATAATGAATAATCATAGGTTAGAGAACATTTTTTTTCTTATTTCTTAGTTGTAAATAACTTAAACTTTTTAAGAATGAACACCGGGCTTGCATATAGCCACATGTTTAAATGTGATCGAAAAATTCTGCTCGGTTTGAATATTGCGTTTCGTTACACCCCTAGCTGTTACCATGCAGTTTTTTCATCTAGAGACCATTTCTAAGTCAAAATTGCGCGTTTGTGATTGGTGGAATTAAGACCAGGGAAATAGTCTTTAATCAAAATTAGGAAGAAAAAAAAAATTGATTTGTTTACCAGGTATGGTTGAGGTACCTAATAAACATTGGGCAATGTTTAAGGAATTTTTTCCAGTTATTCTTGCTGAATGTGGTTAAAGTTTGTTAAAGGTCCTACATGTCCTTTCAACATTTTTTGGCATTCTCCGTGCAACAACTTTTCGTGATCACAACCATATAATCTCATTCAATAATTTTACCTCATAATCATGGATCCATTACATCGTAGACACACACGAACATATATCATGACTATATTTACTGAAATATAATTTTCAAATCATTCAAAAACTATACGAAATTAATAATTAGTGTAGAAAGAGATTCAGTTTTCATTTCGAATTGAATGTAGTTGAGCGAATATGGGGTTGAAATTCGAAAATGAAAATTTCGAAATGTTTCAATTTCAAGTTCCAATAAACCTTACAATGTCTCAAAATACTGGATGCAATACATAAATGCTTGGATATTTATTGCCCGAGTCGAATGACAATTGACCGAAGTTCTTCAGCCCTCATCGAACTATTTTCTCTATTTGTGAATCATGTAGATGTAGGTCCCCAATTAAATTTTGTCTTGATACATTGATTTCTCGGTAAATATCTAGTTTAACGCCCAGTTACCGATTTTTAAAATATTTGGGATATTGTTTCCTTATGATGTTGTGATGCCACAGTTTCAATTTGAGCACTGGCAAATTAATATTTCCCGAGAAAATCAAAAATAATATCTATAAATCGTTCATAATTCAGGTGTGAAATTTTTCTTTAGTGAAAAATGAATTTTTTTGGGTGATTCACACTCTCAAAAATGCTTGGCACTGTTCCTATCTTAGCTTACGTAACCTAACCTTACGTAACCTAGCTTTAGCTAAGATAGGAACAGTGGCAACTACTTATATGTAGGTTTGGTCAGGTTAGGTTAGCTAGGATAGGAACAGTGCCAAGTATTTTTTAGAGTGGGAATCACCAAAAACACTTATTTTCCACTAAAAAAAAATTTCACACTTGAATTATGAACGATTTATAGATATTATTTTTCGATTTTCTCGGGAAATATTGATTTGCCAATGCTCAAATTGAAACTGTGGCATCACAACAACATAAGGAAACGATATGCCAAATATTTTGAAAATCGGTAACTGGGCGGTAAACTAGATATTTACCGATTTCTCATTTTCAAACCAATTTTTGGCTGAAACAAGTTTCAAAGTACATCATTCCATTAGTTTTGATTGCATTGATGGCACATTTTTCCTGGCATACTGGACCAATTAGATAAAATCTGCAAATGAAATCAATACTGGAAAAAATTATCATTAATAGATATTAGGGATAAAGTTGCCTTCGAAGAGCAAAGTCATCATTGTCCATTGTCATCATTTTCAAACCATCATCCAAAATAAAGTAATTCCAGCTAACGCAAATGGGTATATGAGTTTTAATTGAGAATCCCATAAATTCAAGCTCCAAATAACGTTCATAATAGGTAAAAACCGGAATGTTTTGAAATTTCAACATGACATCTGACAAAAATGTAAACAGATTGTGTCTGTCAAGTTTAAAATCCCTACTGCTCTCTGATTGATTCAAAATCCGCTCCTTTTAATGTAGTCTCTAAGGCTCCGACTGAAATTTCAGAACGATTTATTTCAGTTCTCCAAATACGTCTAATAGGCCAGATTGAAGGGATACAAGCTACTTTACATGTACTAAGGCCTTTTATTTTATTTCATGATTTTATTTCTTCTGAATTCCAGGAAAAACCTCAGCAAGTTGTTCGAAAACAAACTCGAGAGAAGTGTAATAATAAGATGCAATTCAGTGTAGAGAAATACTGCGAAATGTTGGTTAGGAGCGTGGAATTTCTTTCCTATATCCTACTCTACCCAGCTTGTTACTGGGTGAATACCGAACTTCCGATTCACCAAAAAAAATTTTATTTTCGTATTCTTGCTGAGATTGCTTTCTGAGTAAGCAAAATTAGTGTTTCACTCTTTAAAAGGAAGAATTTTATGTTAAGTGACAATGAATCCTGATTATAGCAAAAATTTACGGAAGAAACCTGAAAAAAAATAAGGCAAGGAGCTTATCGCGTCATTCCGGAAAACATTCATGTTCAGTTAGATTGTTAATAGTTATAGATTGTTAGTTGACTGTATGAGTTGAAAACACTGGTTGGATTTCTAGTTGTTTAATACTAGAATTCTACGAACAATGGAAATTAAAAATTGCTCTAGCGATGTGTTCGCTCTTGCGGCTGGAGGCGAACTGAGCACAAAACGACAGGTATGCTTGGCGTTAACAATTCAGTCCACTTTGCCAAAAACTGTGGTTGCTTATCCGACTTTCCAATTAATATTGCCTACAGAAGGGTGGTCAAAAACTGTAATATTGACATAGCAATCAAAAGTTGAAATCACATAATATGGATTTCTGAAAAAGTTTATAGGTTTTCACTACCAGTTTCTGAAACAGTAATAATTAGACTGCAAATGAAAAAACACACAATTCTGATTTTACAAGTTTGTCTGAAGAAGGTGTCTGATATAGACACCGAAACGTTTCATAACCCTTTTTATTTATTTCCTTTTTTAGTTTTACTATTAGGCAGCAATTTTTTCAAAACCAATTTGCTCCAGACAAAAAATTTTGCAGGAGCACTTCATGTTAATTAAAAATGTTTTGATTCTTTCCCTTTCAGAGTCTGGGAGTGAAAAACCTATAAAGTTTTTTAGAAATGCAGAATCGTTCCAGATTATATAAAAACCAGACCTATCGGTTCACATTATCTTTATGTCAACGGATGTTAGAATAATCAAATGCGACACGATAACGAAACTTAGATAAATACCGCATGATACGCTCGAAATGCCTTTCTTCACTTTTCGATTGAGCCAGAATGCTCTCCACCGACCACAATCTAATCTGATTCGACATAAAATTTACTCATCCAAATACAACACTTGAAACAGCCTTCCTGGATATTTACCATCTTCATCCACCACCACGAAAATCCCTCTCAAATTGTTTCATTTCGAGCATAAATCAGACGTCCCTTCCGATAGCAGAATTCACTCAGACATTTCTCAAAAATCCTTCCTGAACCCTCAATTACAGCCTTGTCTTACCTTCCTTCCCTTTCCACTTTTCTTATTCAATTTACCGGAATCTTAGTCAGCTGGCGAAGGCGGGAATCGAAAGATATTGACATTTCTGGCCTCAGCTCGCTGATGAAGAATATACTTTTGACGCTTCGTGCGTCCTGAAGCGACCAAATTTAATGTTGCGAGAAAATGACAATGTTCTTCATGTTACAAAAGGTCTGGGACCCTTGTGTAAATGTCATTTCATAAATTACTGTGTATAGAGAAAGAGGCCACGAAGGGAGATTGGGCGACGAGGATGCATTCCTGTACGGGTCGAAATTAGAAGATGTGTTCGTGATTATAGCTTCCTATGTTGGCAGACAAACGAGATTCCTATTTGTTGTTTAAACATGTTATCTAGCGTTGTCAACGTTACGGAAAATTAATGGAACAGGTACAAACGAGTAGGTTTACTTGTCACGAAACCTTGTAATATCTTTACCGGGTATCCTAAATGAGGGGATCTCCACAACCCGATGAGCTAGAACAAAATGAGTGGCTCATTTACGGGCTCGATTTTTAAGAGGATTCATTTGAAGAAAACCGCAACCTTTTAATTCAAATCGTTTTCGAGCTATTAGGGAAATTTGAAAAATGGTGTCGAATGAAAAGTTCTCATAGCTTCTTTGTAACATTTCTCGCTCATCGTGTTTCCGAGATCCCCTCACTAGACAACGAATTTAGGAAACCGGGTACATTTATCTGTTCTCAGAGATATAGGTAACGTTTGTTTTTTGAGCGGTCTTTCTACTTAAACGAGTGCTATATCGTTTTGCCCAAATGTAATGTAATGTAATTTGACCCCCCATTTAACTCTGTTACTGAAGGAGATACAAAAAAATGTTTCATATAAAAGTTTCACGAAATCAACTGAGGTTTTTTGATATGAGTCCAGAAACTGAAATATATACAGGGTGACCAATATATTGATGGAAACTTTATTTTTTTAAATGGAACACCCTGTATATTTTTCCATATTTGCTTAGCTCTTTTTCCCCTGATGTCGAATATGTAACATTTGTTGGTCTATCTTTCTTATTCTGAGCACCATAGAGTTTCAAATTTCAATAACCATCTGGCATGGCGTTTTGGAAGCTCGTGAATATTTAAGTGGTCAATTTGATCTTTGGATTGGTAATGGCGCACCTATTATATGGCCACCAAATAGTCTCGATTTAACACCGTTGGACACGTTTTTATAGCCGTTTCTGAAGGAAAAAATTTACTTCAGCAATAATGACAATCAATGAAAGCGGAGAATAATATTAATGATGTAAAATAAACCAATATTAAACCCATAATTCGGAACTAATCCCGTCAACGCACAAAGAATAATGCTAATATTGTAATGATTAGAAACAAATTTTGAAGCTTTCATTTCTGAATTGAATCAGAGCTATAATAATGCTATCAAAAATAGTCTAAACAACTTGAGACAACTATATGAACTATGTGTATTGAATGAAGGTGGTCATTTTGAGCAATTCTTTAGTTGATGTTATTCTTACCATACTACCATATAGTTCATCATTTTTCATTGGTTAAGTAATTGTTAAGTTTTCATTCTAAAATAAAACTCTTAAGTAGATTGTTTGGATATAAGGAATTTCACATATTTTTCAAAATTTTAAATCTCTGAAAATTGAAGAGACACATCCACATACACATTTATATTCGAGATCAGGAGGAAATAGCCTATCAAAAAAAAGAAACATATACGGGGAGGGTGTTGAAAAAATATAGTTGCATAAAATGTTGTTCACCCTGTATATCTTCCCATTGACGTTGTTATAACTCCAAAAATGAGCATTTTCAGTAAACGCACTCTGCCACTTGTAAAATGATTACAGATTTTGGCAGGTGGTTCTTAAAATTTGAAACTCTGTGGTTCTCAGAATGAAAGAGATAGACCAACATATGTTACATATTCGAAATCAGGGGAAAAACAACTAGCTAAACATGGAAAAATATACAGGGTGTTTCATTTGAAAAAAATGAAGTTGCCATCAATATGTTGGCCACCCTGTATATATTTCAGTTTCTGTATTCATATCAAAAAACCTCAGTTGATTTCGTGAAATTTTTATACGAAACATTTTTTTGTATCTTCTTTAGTAACAAAGTTGAAGGGGTGTCAAATTATAGTGAAAAAACCCGGTACAGACATTTTCGGATTTAAAGCCGAAAATAGTCATAAACAATAGGGTTCGACTTCCTGATGACGAATCCGTGGTCAAATGTAATTCTGTCCGAGGGGCTGCCCTGCCGTAAACACGATAACTTTCAAAGAGATTGTTCTAGAGACTTGAGATTTTTATTGTGTTCCATAAATTATGGCCATTTTAAATTGTTGTTCCTCAATATCTCAGACAAACGAAATCAATCAAAATAAAATTTTTTGGAAACATGCAAGATGCTCATTGTAAGCCTAAGACAAAATTTTGTGGCCATAGTGTTAACAGAACCATAGAACATCATTCGATTCGAATATTTGAGAAATGAATATTTATATTTTCATAACTAGATATCCGATTCAAGTGAAATTTATTTTCTGAATGAAGATTGATATACTCAATGTTCATGCAAAACTCAAGAGAATCGCTTCATCAGAAACATTAATATTATTCCGATCGTGCTGATATTTTGCATTTATATTTTTAGTATCAATCTGAAGTCCTATACAAATTGTGGAAAAGCCAGTTTCAGCTCCTGAATTGTATAATGCGGTTCATGTTGTTCAAATTAGGTCAAGTTTCATGAAACAGAATCGATCGTTTTCTCACTATAGATTCTTCAATATTCTTAAAAATGCAGAAAATGCTTAATCATGTCCTCAGTAAGCTGAATATCGCTTCAAATGTATGGAATCCCTATTTAAACACCTAAATATACCGAGTAGAAAAAAAATTGGGAAAATGTTTCCAGTTCCTTGGTTATGAAGGTGTACCTATCTGAATAAAACCAAAAAAATTAAAGGGGCGATTCTTCACGTAATTTTATGGAAAATCGTTCCCAAGTGTCGAACATGTATTTTTTCGAGATACATGGTATTGAAATTTAATGCAAAACTAACTAAAAATAAAAAAAAGGGCTGAAAAGATTTTGTGTCATAAATTTAACAAAGAATTAGAAAAAGTTGTTAGTTTGAAATATCTGTCGCACCACAAATAACTTATTAACCAATTCGGATCATCAACACTCCCAAGTCCGTAGCCAGAAAAAAATTTCGGGGGGGGTCCGGACCCGCCCTTCGAATCTTGGGTATCTAGTGAAGACCTTTCTTTTTTTAAGTCCCACCGAATGGCGAATGTTAAAAAGCAAAAATACCGTACTAAAGAAAACTTTCGGGGGGGTCCGGACCCCATCGGACCCCCCCTCGCTACGGCTCCTATCTCCTATCTCGAGTAACCGTGTTTGCTCCATTGAGAATATTCACATTTCAGACAGCTGAAACTTTCCGTCTTACCCTTGAGGCCCACGCACAGGCTCTGAGAATTCTTCAATTTTAAAAATGCTTGGTCTGTGCACATTTTTCAAAGATTTTATAGATTTCATTGATCAGAGTGAACGAAATGTAAGAAGACATGCATGTTTTCAAGTTCATATACTTGATTTAATTTTTTTCAAGGCATTGTATTATGCTTTGTATCTGGATAATTTCAATTATGGTGAAAATTGGATTCATTTCATTACGTAGTTCCTTTTATAGCTGAATTTTGTAATTCTGTAATTCATTACTTCATTCGGGAACATTCTTATAGGTTTTTGAAAGTTCTCTATATTTTTCTATATATAAAGTTTAAGTGAACTAATAAGTGAATGAATAAATGAATTAATAAATTATAAAAATTGGTTTCAATAATGACAGCGATATTAGAAATGTCAGAAAAACATGTTTGAGTTGAACTCCAACGATAGAAAATTTCACACAGATCATCTTTGAAAAGATGAAATTACGTCACAGTCACACTAATATTTAACCTGCTTAGGTAGATGCAAATTATACAAAAAAGTACCAATATTGTGATAGGAAACGAAAGATAACTTTTAGGTAGCAAACATAAACCAACGAATATAAAAACAATTCATCAACTTGAAAATAATATTTTCAGATATTTTCCAAATGGATGGTGTTTTGTGCTTTTGTGCACAAAAAATCGTACAGTGTTCAGGAAGCTTGATTGAGGAATCCAATCGTTGATTCTGAATTAAGTCTAGGTCATAGACATATAAAAGGATGGACAGGGCGTCACGTGACTTTCGCACTAAGTTTCGTGCTCCCAACATAAGAGAGAGAGATACTGTGAAGCATGGAGTAATATTAGTGTGGTGCATAGACTAAAGCCGGTCCCAGACAATGCGTGCATTCGGCGAATGTGCCTTCGTAGTTCGCCTTCGGGTACCCTCCCAGACACTGCGGCAATCGCGAAATGTTCGACATTCGTTTCTCTGTTGACAAACGTTCGCCAAACGGCCTCAGTATAGACACAGCCGTCTAAAGTAAGTCTATAGACGGCTGTGGTATAGAACAGTAGCGGAGAGTAGTCAGTAGTGTTTTTTAAATGGATAGTGACGTTGAGCAAGCGGCAGCAGTTGGAGCCTATATGGTAATCTTGAGCAGCAGCTTGTTGCTAAAAGAAAAAAGAGATACGAAAGAAAAGAAGATGGTGGATGCTTTCATTAAATAAGAGTCGTTCAAGGTGAATAGCATTTTAGGTGAAATCAATTCATATTTATCTATTTTAAAAACTGTAGAGCTATAGAAAAATATGTTCAGAAACTAGACAAATCAGACAGTAATCATTTACAATTACAATAAAAATCACAACTTCTAGTTGTAACTTGATCTCATTGCTGTGTCAGAAATAAAAAATTATTCGGAATTCCTCTCGATAATTGAAAAGTTTCATATTTCAATATTTGTTCTAGGATACTCCATTATTAATTTATTAGACCATTCCAACAAATAATACCTAAAAACACCGTGAAATCACGTCGCACGACTCTGACTGAAGACAGAATAGGCCATATAGAACGCGTAGATAAACACGCTGTCTGGGACCTAACACGAATGAGCGCGAATGTACTTCGTCTTCCTTTGGTTCGTGCCGTTCGTACCGACAAGACTTCGTATAGCAGGCCAATGCCGAATGATACCCGAAGTTCAGCTCCCACACACTACGCGAAACACCGCCAATGCCGAACATTCGTCAAATACACGCATTGTCTGGTACCGGCTTAAACTGAACTAATATTACTCCATCCTTCGCAGTATCTCTCTCATAATGTTGGAAAACTGACAGAACATAAAAATATCTAATGCGATCCAATGTTTTTATTATAAGTTCTGTGCTTCGCACTAATATTATTCTATCCTTGTCTGAAGTCAATATTCTCTCTCACACGTCCTGTCCATTCTTTTATAAGTCTATGGTCTAGGTTAACGTCTCGGTTCACGTCAAAGTGAACTAAAAATTTCACAGAAATTATGACACTTCATGAATCAAAGTGATTGGAGTTTTGTGAAAAGCCGGCAGTAGGAAATTATAGATCATTGCAGTAGGTATTACGGGAAAGTCTTCTGAAGACTTCTGAACGTCGTATATTCAAAGGAGTTCTTTATCAACATGCCAAAATTGAATCTGATATTCAGGGTCAACTGCAGAAATCTATGGGATATAATTAGTATTATGGGCCTGTTAACACCTCCGTGAATATCTGAAGTTCTGAAAAATCATAATTTAGAGAGCAATACCCCTTCAGGTTGTGGAGCAGACATTTTTGATTATTGAAGAAAGTTGAAGAATGAGTTTGAATGTTTTGACTTGTTCCAGTTTTATACGTGATGTAATACTTTGGAATTAATAAATTACTATTACTATTACTATTACTACTATACTGTTATTTTAGTTTGTGGAACAGAATTAATAAATTCACTTTCTCGTGGGTTTTCTGTTTTTTTGTCATTTTTTTCATCAACAATTTGAAAATGACAATTCAACTGAAAAGAAAAAAGATTTAAATAAATGAATAAAAGTCCTTCGATTTGAAAATTTCAACTCATTCATTAAACAAATCCTAACATTCAATCAATACACTCACACAAGGGGACAAAGGTTCAAAAATCTCACCATTCACACTTCCCTATAAAAGCTTGTTCGCTCAACGCAAGCATGTTAGACGATTTGCGAGTACTTTAGTTACTAAACGTGTCTCAACACTAAGAATTTAGTCGAGTTCAGTGATTGGATCGACAGTAGCTATTGAATTACTCGCTACTTGATTAAACTACTATAGCGTAGTGCGAACTCGGTTTAAGTTCATCTTGAGAAGTATACACGAAATAACGCAACTGTTCGTAAAACCCTATTCACAAAGTAATTTATGATGCGGAGGTATTGCTTTCATCTGAGAAGTCAGTAACTTGTAATAGTATATAATATTACTAGCAAGGTAACAGGGCGTTTTACTGGTGAATGGAGGATATAATTGACGAGCCGCAGGCGAGTCAGTTACCTCCTTGAGCCAGTAAAACCCGTTACCTTGCGTGTATTGTTTATATTTTATTTGTTTCTCATTTGTAAAAGGTTAGACAAATTCCAAAAAAATCTCAATAATTTGTCGCAAATGTCGTAAGCTATTTATGATTATTTATGACATCGGAAAATTATGACAACTGTCAGTGGCTTTACGAGAGGGAAGTCCTTCGAGAATATTTGCTCATTTCTGACAAAAAAGGCCAGATCCAAATGAAACAAGGTATGGATATCCTTTTTTAATACTTTTGTAACGTTTATTACTGAAAATATTTGTTCGAGGAACGATGAAATTTGAAGGATGAATGAAATTAGAAGCAAGTAAGTACACTGACAACTGTTAGTGAGTTTGCAGGTCAAAAAACCTCTAGGATATTTGCAATTTTGAAATGGAAAACAAATAGATACGAATAAAACAAGGTACGAATATCGTTTTTAAATAGTTTGAGAACGTTTATTGAGAAATACATTTGTTCCAGGAACTCTGAAATTAGAAGGAGGAATGAAATTAGAAGCAAGTACTTGACAACTGTCAATGTGAATAATACTACTAACTTTTAAAATTTTACAAGTTAACTGTCAGTTTTACAATTTAGTGACTTGATAAAATAAATTTTCTTGATTAATATTGTGTTTTTGGAAACTGACGTTAACAAATGAGAAACAAATAAATATATTATTTCCTATCAGTTCTTGGACAAACATGAATGCAAATTAAGAGTGAAAAATCTATATTATCAGCAATAAACGCAGACACATCCCTCATTCGAATCGAAATTGATATTTCAGCTTTATTCACGAATATCCGTCAGAAATATGCGTTTTTTCGATATGTAGAAAAAGTGTCCAGTTAGATCGACAATTCAGTTCAACTTCTAATCTGTTTTATTCGACATATCACTGACTGATTTTAGCGGAAATGGAATTTTCGACAACGTACTACATTGAATGGATTGATTGAACATCAATCTGCGTTCGTTCTCATTGCTTCAGTTTATCTAACCCTCTGGTTATTTCGCACAGAAAAAAGGATAAATACTTTGCTTTACACATGCTAGATATAGTCCGGTCTATTTAGACCAAAAAATGAGAGTGAAGTTACATAAAGTCCCAACAAGCTGAATTTCAGTGAAATTGTTCAAAATATAATTAAAAACAATGTCTAGAAGTTCCCCATCATTCCCCAACATCAACAACATCTTTTTCGAGTATATTACCAAGTTCAAGTGTGGCTTGGTTATCAGCTAGACCCTACAGACTGGGGTTGGAAGTTGGTCAACAATATATTAGAGCCAGTACAAACTTTACTTCCACCTGCGCCGGAAAAACTGCTGAACACTATTTTTTGCAACTGCAAAAAGGGATGGAGTGCTAAATGTGGTTGCAAAAAAGTCGGACTGTCTTGTTCTTTGGCATGCAAAAATTGTCAAGGCCGGTCGTGCTATAATATTGAATCACAAACAATGGAGGATTCGTTTGACTCCGACGAAGTATCATGCGATAGCGATATATCGCTATTGACGCAATTTACTTGCATCCGAAATGAAGATGAAGAAGAAGCACGAGAAGAAGAACAAGAATTTGAAACTTACGGATAAGACGAATAAACTTCAACACTTTTTTTTCATTTACATCGCTGTTATCTTTCCCAATCTTTGAAAATTTCCGTTATTTTGCAATAGTTTTACATTAAACAGGATCACAACTGACCCGTGGAGTAGGCCTACTGGGGAAACCACGTTAAAAAAACGCGCTAAGTACACTACCTCATAGGTGGCGTGGAAGCGTGTGCATATTATGACGATAACGACTTTATAACTTTTTGAATCGTTATATCTCTATATAAAAGTATTGATACATTTTTTTATAGATAATTTTATGATATACAATTTTGTCTGAGGTACTTTTATGATAAAACTTACCGTTTTGCTGAAAATCGCGAAAAACTATTTTTTTTACCTTTGACCTTGAATTAATTTTTTCCTTACAGTGGAATGATGGGGAACTTCTAGACATTGTTTATAATTATGTTTTGAACTACCTCACAGAAATTCAGCTTGTTGGGACTTTATGTAACTTCGAATGTCTAAATAGACCGGACTAATATACCGATATGGAAATTGTCATTCAATGCATCAGAGAGGATGAACTGGCTAAAGGTTGACGCTCACTTGGACGAGACGAGACGAGACGAAGCGACGCGTTAGTTAGTAAGTTAGATTCTGATCTTCGCTTCGCGCCTCCCAAGTGAGCGTCTACCCATTTGATTCAGTGCAAATCGTGCCCTGCGGATAACAACTCTTCGCTTCGTCTCGTCTCGTCCAAGTGAGCGTCAACCTTTACAGTTGAATAGTGGTCCGAAGAATAAAATGATACGATTATCAACATTTTGAAAGTTACGCAGACGTAAATTACTTCTCACTAGAAGTTCTGGAGCGTATACAGTGTGTCCACTTTTATAAAAGGGTCAAATTTCATCATCATCATCGACCAGCAACATGGTTTTATGCCAGGTAAAGGTGTTGGAACGAATCTCGTTTGTTTTCTGGAGAATGTTCAAGATAATCTTGACTCGCGCATTCAGGTCGATTCGGTGTACACTGATTTTTGCAAAGCCTTCGATAAGATATCTCACTCTTTGTTGTTACGTCGCCTTGCGGAGGTGGGTATTTGTGGTGGTCTCCTGAGATGGGTTGCGTCGTACATTTTGAATCGCTCCCAGTATGTTTCTGTTAATGGCTATAGGTCGAGAACATTCAATAACACCTCGGGTATACCTCAGGGCACTCATTTGGGCCCTCTGTTATTCTTAATTTATATTAACAACATCGGGACATGTTTTCGATACTCTAAATTTCTTCTGTATGCTGATGACTTGAAGTTTTTCAGACCGGTAAAAATGTGGAGTGATTGCTTGAAGCTGCAGCAGGATTTTATGCGACTCCAAGAGTATTGCGAAGAGAATTCTCTGTTTCTCAACTTTGAGAAGTGTTGTAAAATATCTTTTACTAGAAATACTAATATTCTGGATTTTGATTATTCCATAAATGGTAGACCTATCAAAGCGGTCGAGAATGTTTCGGATTTGGGCATTATTTTAGATTCAAGGTTTATTTTCGACCTGCATATAGAGAAAATTGTGAATAATGCCAACAAAATGCTGGGTTTCATTATCCGTAATAGTGTCCAATTCAAAGAAAATGAAACACTACTGACACTTTATTATTCCTTTGTCCACAGTAAGTTGAATTTTGCGTCCACTGTGTGGAACCCAAGGTATAAGTGCTACGTACAACGTTTGGAGAGTGTTCAGAATAGGTTCTTGAGATATTTGGCTAACAGAAATAGATTAATCATTGTTGATCACAATTACACGACTATTCGACGCAGATTTAACATGATGAGTTCGTCCAATCGCAGGCAGCTTACGGATGTGTTATTCGCGTGTAAGATCATTAGAGGACAGATTTCGGCATCTGAAATTTTCAATTTTATATCTCTCAGGGTTCCAAATGTAGGTTTGAGATCTTTCGGTACTACCTATTGCACCGTCAGAAACACTAATTCGGCGCAGAACTCCCCACTCCACAGAGTTATGACGACATGTAATGCCCTTTGTGTGAATGTTGATATTTTTCAAGATCCATTGGTAAGGTTGAAGAAAACTGTCAGGACCAACCTTGAGGCCTCAGATCGATAATTTTATGATTTAATGTAAGCCTGTTTTGTATTTTTTCGGGTTGGTATTTTTATGTTATTTTGCCTTGGATGGTAGGTTCTTGTTATTTTGTACATGTATGATTCGGGAATTTCCTTTTGTATGAAATAGTTTGTATATATGTGAATACTGCTTCTGAGCGAATGCCTGTATGTATTCCAATGTGAAATAAATAAATAAATAAATTTCAAGGAAAGATCAGATCAGTTTTGCAAGCAGAAAATGTTCTATTCATAACACATGGTCATGTTTTTCAAAGGTTTTATTGATGAGAAATTCGAAATTATGCACATATCTTCCCTGCAGCAAAAAAATCCTGATTTAATGCACTTTCGAATGACATGTCAACTTGTGCTATAGTGTTGTTCTGTACATCATATCATGGCTACAAACATAACAACGAAAAGGCAATTATCAAAACTCAGAGTTGCTTTGTCTTGAAAGCTCTTTCATTATCAAATATTGAAGTACTCTCCGTGAAAAAGTTTCTCATTTTTGGAATTGAAATAGTTGAGATGAATAATTTGAATACACATCACTCTAAGAAATTTTGGAACACCAGCTAACACCCGCTGACACCGGTCGTATTTCTCAGAGGTCCTTATATTTTGGTGTTATTTCGCACCTTCTAAAATAACACCGACGTTCAATAACTCTCTGGTGTATTTCATAATTGCACTTGTTTGGTGTTAAATCACACTAGAGCGGTTTGATCTCAATTGATCATCCAGTGTGTTTTGACACTGACTCAGTTGTTTTCCACAATTTATTAGTGTGAAATACGATACGAGTTGGATCGGTTCGCACCGTTTCAGTATTAATTTGCACTAGCTTAGTGAGGTTGCAATAAACTGTTCGATGTTATTTAGCACTGACTTAGTTGAATGTTATACCTTCCCTTGAGAAGAGAAATGAGAAATTATTATCTGAATCTAAAAAATTCAATTCAGCAATTTAAATATTAGATATTTGCTAAACAGGTTTCTTAGAAGCTAAAAGAATGCAGATCATGAACAATAAATTATTAATTATTTTTAAAAGGTACTTACTTGCTATGTTAATTTTTCGTTTAATATTTATGTTCTGTAGTTGTTATTCCTGAAAAGTCTTTTAGTGCATTCGTTTACTATGCAGGTTTTTAAACAATTCAATTCATTTGAATTTATTCACAATGGAAGATTACAACAATATTGTTGCCAAATAAAAAAACATTTTCCTGTTGATCAAATTCATTTTCTTACACTGATTGTGGTGTGGATTGAACTTTTCTCACATATGCATTGAAATGATTCACCAATATCTATTTCCATCAATCGAAAATATATGGGATAATAATCTCAAAAGAAGTCACAATAAATATTTCCATCGTATAACCTAACACGGTATATTATACAGTAGGAAAGTTTCAACGCTTGTGAAAACTGAAGGAAGTTACCTGAATCAGTTCAAGTTCAAATTCGTAGTACCTACTTGCAAACAGTATTGATTTTGTCCTCGAATCATCATATCAGCCAAAATGAACTTTTCTCTGTTTCCAAAACAAATTTTCACGCATTTCACTTTTTTCACCTCCATCAATTTGACACTATCGTTTCATCATCACAAAGGCACATACAAGAAACAGAGATAGATAAGAAGTTGAAACCATTCGCAAGTCCTGTTTTGACTATGCTGAGGATTCTTTGTAGAGCCGCCAAGAATTGAAACTATTGCTATTCACATTGTTGCCAAAGTTATTCGATTGGAATAATCAGTTCATCAGACCCAATGGTTCTTACTGTGTGACCGCTCATAATTTGGCAATATTTGGCAACCGTGTAAAAATACTGAAGACAAACTAAAGTAAACGTATGGGTATTTCATATTTTGGTGCGAATTTTGATTCAGTTAGTGTGAATTTTGAAACTTGATTTGGCCGACAAACACTTCTAGGGTTCTTTTTCTTTCTAGAAGCTTCAGAAGTAACACCTGATAATTTCTGTGAAATTATTATTTGGAACTTGAAAGATGGAGTGTATATTTTCACCCAAGAGATGATTTTCTGATTTATGGAGCAATTTGTTTGTAAGATTGGTGTTATACCTTGATACACACAGAGTTTTTTCAAATATTTCTCTATTTATTCTTGATTTTGTTTCTGTTTGTGATAATGTGTTTCATGAATTACACCACTCAACACCATTTTTTCATAATTTCGATAAAAATGATAAAATTGTGACATAAAAAAGGAAAAATATGCTTGATAGTTCAGTATTAGCATTCACACCGGGATTTTTTTGGGTGTAATGATGAAGCTTTGTTAGGATATCCCGGTCTTAAGAAATGTGAAACACTTTTATTTTAATCCAAGCTTTCGGTAAATTTTATTACCTTTTTCAAGGATCTATAAAAATAATGTACATCATTATTATATATGGCTAAATTATAATTTACTTACAAATATTGTGATTAAACTTCTTAATATCTTTTTAAGTAATTTTCGAACACCAGCCAACACCCGCTGACACCAGCCGTATTTCCTCAGAGGTCCTGATATTTTGGTGTTATTTCGCACCTTCTAAAATAACACCGACGTTCAAAAATATTCTGGTGTGTTTCATAATTTCAAAGGAGTTGCTTTTTCATATAAATAAATCAACTTTGACACTGAAGCAAGTGTGATTTTCATTCGGTTCTCTGCGACTTTGCACTTGTTTGGTGTCAAATCACACTAGAGCGGTGTGATCTCAATTGATCATCTAGTGTGTTTTTACACTGACTCAGTTATTTTTCACAATTCATTAGTGTGAAATACTATACGAGTTAGATCGGTTTCGGTGAGAAATCGCACCGTTTCAGTCTTAATTTGCACTAGCTTAGTGAGGTTGCAATAACCTGTTCGGTGTTATTTAGCACTGACTTAGTTGAGATGAGAAATGACAAATTTATATCTGAAATTAAAAAATGCAATTCAGCAATTTGAATATCAGATATTTGATTCACAGGTTCTTTCGAAGCTGAAATAATGCACCATAAATTATTAATTCTTATTTATCTAGGTACTTACTCCCTATGTTAATCTTTTGTTTATTATTTATGTTCTGCAATTGTTATTCCTTAAAAATTTTTTAGAGTATTTATTTGCTGTGCAGGTTTTTAAAACAATTCAGATCAAATAAAATCACTTATAAATATAAATGGATGTTAATTTGTACATCTTCTCGCATATGCATTATAGTGATTCAGCAATATCTATTTCCGTCAATTGAAAATATATGGGTATATAATCTCAAAAGAAGTCACAATAAATATTTTCACCGTATAACCTTATCAGGTATATTGTACAAAAAAAAGTTTCAAGGCTTGTGTAAACTGAAGGAAGTTACCTGAATCAGTTTAAGTTCAAATTCGTAGTACTTACTTTCAAACAATATTGATTTTATTGAGGGAATATTGAAACGTAGACTTTGGGGAAAGCCGGTCTCAATGCAATAGGCTCGCGGCTAACACTCAGTGAAGACGGGAGTGAGTTTTATCGGATGGAATGTAATGGGCGCCAGGTAGAGTAATGCCTGCCTACTCAAGGTTAATGAACTGCTTACTCCTCTACCAGAGTAAGAGTTAACAAAAATCCCTCAAAATTCAAGTCACAATTATTTATTACCCAAAAACAAAACAAATATAGGTGCAGTGGTTGATATAATACGGACAAATATTCTCCCCCAAGGGGTAGTCAGAAGAAAACTTACTAAACACACTAATGCCCGATTGCACCGTTCGTCTAAGCAACGTTTAAGCCCTTAAGTGACGTTTATTCCATTGATGAAACGTCATTTCAGGGCTTAAACGTTGCTTAGACGAACGGTGCAATCGGGCATTAATCAGATAAGAACCAACAATCTAAACTAACAAACTAAACCCACTTAATCGGCTTACGTTCAGCTTAACGTTCTGGTTTAGAATGTCAATAACTATGCTGAATTAAACAATGATTCCTGAAGGGAATACCGATTTATTATCCTATAATAAAATCCTGAAGGGATACACGAGCACCTTTGTTGGTACCCAACGCAACTTATGAAGTGCACCTCACTAAAATTGCTCACAATTATATATAAAATTACCCTATAGAATAATATCACAAATTATCAAAATAAAAGAAACCAAAAATTTACAATTTTAAAGCCAGTGCTATGCACTGGTTACCTTAACAAACTATTACAAATGGTAAGTTGAACGTATGACGCCAGGCCCGTAGACCTCCAAGATGCCAATTGTTACCCCTCACTGACAGGTACGTAGATGACTCAGGTACTCGGGACTCCGAACTACGTGGATAACTGACACGTATGTGGAAACTGACCAGTACGTGGAATAACTCAGCTAACGTGGATAGATAACCCAGGTAGGTGGAACTCAGATACACCCAATACGTGGAGATACACCCAGATACGTGGAAAACTGTACTCAACGCCTGTCACATGGACCCTAACAAAATACTATAAGAAACGGTTCAT
Source organism: Propylea japonica (assembly GCA_013421045.1). Classification (NCBI taxonomy): domain Eukaryota; kingdom Metazoa; phylum Arthropoda; class Insecta; order Coleoptera; family Coccinellidae; genus Propylea; species Propylea japonica. Next base: position 67,501,554 of record CM024239.1, read on the forward strand.
AAGCTATAAAGGATATCTTAGTTACCTCTGTTGTTCGAGGGAGATAGGTTCAACCTCCAATTCAGTCGAGAATTTGTTCCAAATAATTCCAATAATATTCGCTACACAACAACCTATTAAAAGAAGATGGTAAGACAACTGGTTCAAGATAGAAAATGTATGCATACCTAACAAATTTCCTGTGGAGAAGTTTATGATCACGTATAAAACGTATTTCCCAAAATATTCCAAAATACTCCTCAGGGAATAATGACACTCGAAGTTATAATCCCTCACAACGAGGATGAATCTAGATTCAAAATTTATCTTCGAAAATGTCTCAAACCTCCAACAACGAATTTTCACAAATGTCGGCTTTGACAGTCACACAGAAATTTCCGGGCACTCAAAGTTCACAAAGCCTATCAGCTGTCATTGCGAAGAAGAAGAAAAAACACATAAAAACCAAAATAATATAAAGGAATCATTACGGTACTAATAATCTACGCAGTTTATACCAGAGGAGGGTCTCTATAAATCCATTTCTATAATTTTTCCACGATTTTCCGAAGTACTTTACTGAGGGCAAACAATTCCAACTAACCAAAAATGACAACCAACATTAACCTCACAATTTTCAAATAATAAACAAACCGTTTCTGAGGGAAAACAATTCGAACAGGTAGGTAAACGAAGTGAATAATTACAACAATAAGGAAATTTAGAAAATGAACTATCCCAATAAGTTTACTTAACTAATAATTTTTGGAAAAAGATGGCAAAACTACATTTTATGACACATTCAAAATAATAACGTTACAATATTTCTTGGCTCTTGGCTCAAGAAAAATTCCTCAATTAAACAGGACGAGACTCATCAGATATGGTATTGATTTTGTCCTCGAATCATAAGCCAAAATGAACTTTTCTAGTTATCCAAAACAAATTTTCACGTATTTCACACTCTTCACTTCAATTAATTTCACACTTTCGATTCATCATCACAAAGGCACATACAAGGAACAGCGATAGATAAGAAGGTGAAACCATTCGCAAGTCTTGTTTTGTCTATGCTGAGGACTCTTTGTAGAACCGCCAAGAATTGGAATTATTGCTATTAACATTGTTGCCAAAGTTATTCGATTGGAATAATCAGTTCATCAGACACCATGGTTCTAACTGTGTGACCGCTCATAATTTGGCAATATCTGGCAACCATGTAAAAATACTGAAGACAAACTAAAGTAAACGTATCGGTTTTTCATATTTTTGGTGAGTATTTTGATTCAGTTGGTGTAAATTCTGAAACTTGATTTGGCCGAAAAACACTTTCAGGTGCCTTTTTTGTTTCTACAAGCTTTAGAAATAACACCTGATCATTTCTGTGAAATTATTATTTGAAACTTCAAACATGCAGTGTATATTTTCATTCTTGATTTTGTATCTGTTTGTGATAATGTGTTTCATGAATCACACCACTTAACACTATATTCTCATAATTTCGATAAAAATGATAAAATTGTGACATAAAAAGGGAAAAATACATCGATAATTTGCTTGATAGTTTAGTATTAGCATTTACACCAGGATTTTTTTTTTAGAGTGTACAGTTATAATTTCAAAGGACATGCAATTAAAATAGTTTTTACACTCCAGAAGTGATTTTTCTAAAATATTCTACATACATCAAATTTGACAATAAACTTCAGGTCACAAATTTTCAAATTTCTTTTCTTCATCAATAGAGAAATCGCGAAAAGATCAATATGATTTTTGATAGTTCAATTAAATAAAAATATTTATTATTAAGGTTGCTCGTATCTTGTTTGGTGTTCATGGTATTATCAGAGATGAATATTGCCAACATTTCAAGGAACAGTCTTTTGTTGTAATGAGGTTCTTCAAACAGCAATTTCGTATTTGAATAATTCATGTCATGATCGTACCTGTTTGAATGTATGGCCAAAGCACAAGTATTCAAATTTCTTCTTACAAAACTTTTATGGGAAGTTATTCTTGTTTTTATCTAATTTGAAGTCTGTCCTACATAAATTTTTTCACAATCTCCACATGGTATGCTATAAACTACTCCCGATTCCAACTATACTTTCTTCTGTCTTTTAGCTTACTGAAAACTTGTGAGTGTAAGGTGTGTTTCATAGTGTTAATTATCTTTACATTTCTTACATCCTTGAAAATTACAGAGATTTTAGTTGAAAGTTTGGTATATATTGTAAAGTGGCGTGAATTAAATAGGATAAACGATGACTCTGGTTTGATCAAGAAACATACAATCTATAACTCAAAAGTATCTAAATTCTATGGTTTACCTAAATACATAAACCACAGCTGTCTTTAAGACCTATCATCTCTTCAATAGACGCCCCTACTAGCAATATCTCTAAATACTACTAGTACTACTAGTACTAACAATCGCATACAATCATGATAACGAATTTTATGTATCTGACTCATTCTCTTTCTCTGAATTCATCAATGATTACCAATATCCATCAGGCTTCGTACTAGTCAGCTTAGACGTAACTTCTCTTTTTACCAACATAAATATTCTTATTTAATTGAGCTATCAAAAAAATCATATTCATCTTTTCGCGATTTCTCTATTAATGAAGAATAGAAATTTCAAAATTTGTGAACTGAAGTTTATTGTCAAATTGATGTATGTAGAATATTTTAGAAAAATCACTTCTGGAGTGTGAAAACTATTTTAATTGCATGTCCTTTAAATTATAACTGAATTAAGGAGTTTAATCACAATATTTGTAAGTAAATTGTAATTTAGCCATATACAGGGTGGCCATTTGAAAACGAAACAGACGAGATTACAGACGAAATAAATTTTTTCGATAGAAATGCTCGGACAGGTCGATTTCTGTTTCGAGGGGGAAAACTTAAGATGTAGGTTACGGACGCATAGCGCTTCAACCCTTGCTACTACAACCCTCACCCCCAATTTTTGAATAGGGAAGATGGGGTGAGTGATACCTCATTTGAAAGGTATTTTTATACTGATTTCAGCACAGTAATTGTTTTTTCATTTTATGCATTAGTTCTCGAAATATTCTCAACTAAGTATTTGAAAATGAAGTGGTGTTTTCATGGCACTTGTAGTGTTTTTTTGTGAAAAATCGACATCAAAACAACCATGACTGTGGCTTCCTTCCTCCAATCCAATGACATAGAAATCTTTAATCAAGATGTCGAACAAACAAAGCGTATTGCGAAGGAGCTCAATCTGCTGAAACTCAATCTAAATTATCTTCGATATAATTTGCAGTATTTCCAATAACATGCGGTAACACTTGATCGATAGAAATCTCCAAAAAGTTTAAATACGTACAGGGTATCCCATTTTGGGCACTTTTACGGGATATCTCCGTTATTTTTAACGTTAGCGGGATGCGGTTTTCGCGACAGTGTGCTACTTTTTTGTGAAACTAAAGATGGCGCAATCAGTTTTTGCATAGCCCTCTTAGTTTTTGCTATACAGGGGGGAAATGAAAAGTACCACTTTTTAATCACCCCCCGTATCTCAGTTATGCTTGAACTTGGAGGAATGGTTGGAACGCATTCCTATAGATTTTTTTCTGTAGAATCCAGTGCCGTAGTCAGTTTTTCCATTAAACTTTCCGTTTTTGAGTTATTGAGCAAACATACGTTTTTTTAAATTAGACACCCTGTATATTATTTTTTATTCTTATTAAGCACAATCTCAGCTTTTCAAAAACATATCATTTCATGCATTTATTTTCAAAACCAAGCTCAGAATTCAAGATTTTGTAATTCAATTGTCAATAACTAAGTAGAAGGCTCTATGTTTATTAAAAACAAATAATAAATGTCAAAGCTTTGTCGGTTGGTTTAAAAGTTTACAGTTCTCTCAGTTTTTATTATTTATTATATTATATTAATGATTCAGTTTTAAGTTTTTCTCATTATGGCTGCTTACGAAAATACGAGAAATATGACATGCTTGTTTGTTTCATCCAAAGCAATGAAAATTGCCAAGAAGCATCGGAACTATACTTTCAAAGGTAACCTTTAGGAGCGCTATGGTTACGTTCCAATCTTATTTGTTTTTTTAAATATTAGATATCCAGAGAGAAGACAACCTTTTCATGACATATTTGCCCGCCTTAAATTGAATTTGATTGAAAACGGATCATTTACTAAGAGCCCCGTCCTAAAATATACAAGAAAAGAAGAGAGAGAGATAAATGAAACCAATGTATAGAGTTATGTAGAAGCAACCCCATCATCGTCATGTAACCAGATAGAGGAAGGAGCAACTGGCGTGTCAAAATCCAATGCCCAAAGAATTTAAAAAAAATATAAGTATCATCCGTATAAAATTTCATATAGTTCAACATTTACACCCGATGCCGAGCGCCGATTGGTGTTTTGCCAATGGTATTTACAGCAAATCCGTACCAATGACACCTTTGGGAGACTTGTTATCTGGTCTGAAGAATGCTTCTTTTCAAGTGCTAGAATCCTTAATCGTCATAATTCAAGACCTGGTCTAGTGAAAATCATCATTTAATTTTTGAGAGGCACAACAAGGACGCTTTGGGGTTGGGGTATCTTGTTTTATTTTGGGGAGACGAATTGCTTATCGAATTTTTGAAGGGGGTCTTACAGCTCGTCGATATCAAGAAATCATTGAGGAAGTTATTCCAGAGTTGATGGACAATGTTCCGTTGGCCCATTACGGTGCCGTTAATCTCCAACAAGACGGTGCTCCAAGCCACAACTCTGGACTTGTAAGGCCGTTTCTAGATAATAACTTTCCGCAAAGATGGATTGGTACACACGGGTAAGATGGTCCCCCTCGATCTCCAGATCTCTCAATTTTAGATTTTTTTTATGGGGTTATATGCAAAATACAATTTATAAAACAAAATATAATTCAGTAGCGGAGCTTCGTGCGGCAATTATTTGGCCCTAGAAAATTTGCAAAGAAGGCCAATGATTCTTTTGAACGCCATCCAAAGAATAACGAAACTCTGCAGATTTTGTATACGGGAAAATAGCCGTCTTTTGAACAGCATCTATAAACCAAAATTACAAAATTTTGTTATTGTTTGGATTCCCTAATAAACATGGTATTTATAGGTAATCAATTATTTGAATTTTCAAGAAATTGCAATTAAATTAAGTTAAATATTAGATCATGTGATGTAGATATTATGTTAACATTTATTTTTTGTTTATAATAAACAGTCATAGCCTACTACTTAGTTATTGACAATTGAAATACAAAATCTTGAATTCTGAGCTTGGGTTTGAAAACAAATGCTAAAATGATATGTTTTTGAAAAGCTGAGATTGTGCTTATTCAGAATAAAAAATAATATACAAGGTGTCCCATTTAAAAAACATATGTTCGCTCAATAACTCAAAAACGGAAAGTTTATTGAAAAACTGACTACGCCACTGGATTCTACGGAAAAAAATCTATAGGAATGCGTTTCAACCATTCCTCCAAGTTCAAGCACAACTGAGATACGGGGGGTGATTAAAAACTGATACTTTTCATTTCCCCCCTGTATAGCAAAAAACTAAGAGAGCTATGCAAAAACTGATTGCGCCATCTTTAGTTTCACAAAAAAGTAGCACACTGTCGCGAAAACCGCATCCCGCTAACGTTAAAAATAACGGAGATATCCCGTAAAAGTGCCCAAAATGGGATCCCTGTACATATCTCTAATCAGATTACCAGGTAAGAAAATCAAATCATTAATGATGCCACAGAAATATTCCAGTCCCAATTCGTGAAACGATTTCCGACTTAATTATGAAGTGTTTTCTCAGTTGGCTTCAATAATGTTTTCATTTTGTTGATTATTGAATTCATATCTTTTTCAAAAAAATGAGAATCGATAATTTTTTATTTATTACGAACAGATCATTAAGTTGGCTTACTGGTTCTTTGACATGTGAATTATTCTTAGTTTTGAATCGAGACTTGTATGTGTTCTAATTCATTGTTCGACATGGTTTATTCAATTGCAGAGCGGGTGGAAATAATTTCTTTTTTTTTTGCAAACAATCAATGTGCGAATAGAACCGCAGAATTCTTCAATCAACGACATTTAGATAAACATGGTTGTTTTGAAGCACAAAATGTCGATTTTTCACAAAAAAACACTACAAGTGCCATGAAAACACCACTTCATTTTCAAATACTTAGTTAAGAATATTTCCAGAACTAATGAATAAAATGAAAAAACAATGTGCTGAAATCAGTATAAAAATACCTTTCAAATGAGGTATCACTCACCCCATCTTCCCTATTCAAAAATTGGGGGTGAGTGTTGTAGTAGCAAGGGTTGAAGCGCTATGCGTCCGTAACCTACATCTTAAGTTGTCCCCCTCGAAACAGAAATTGACCTGTCCGAGCATTTCTATCGAAAAAATTTATTTCGTCTGTAATCTCGTCTGTTTCGTTTTCAAATGGCCACCCTGTATAATAATGATGTACATTATTTTTTATAGATCCTTGAAAAAGGTAATAAAATTTACCGAAAGCTTGGATTAAAATAAAAGTGTTTCACATTTCCTAAGACCGGATATTCTAACAAAGCTGCCAAATATTCATTCACGGTCAAAAAAATACCTGACTCAAAATGATGAAAGAATTCAATTACTCAAACAAGAACAAAATAAGGTTTGAAATATTTCAACTTTTCTTTGGTATTTCGTTATAGCAATGAGTTTATGGCAGGGGACAAGAATCGAGGACAAAAGTTGATATCATCATTCAAGAGAACACGCAATGAGATATTTTTGAAAAAATGTCCATAATTGATTTTTATCGATTCAACATTATCACAATAAGAATTATTTGGTTTACAAAACCATCTATTTTCAAGCGAATTCATTGCTGTTTCTAGATTGATTCCAATTCTGATGAGACTGAGATGGAAGTAAAATAGGCATTTTCAATATGTTAAAATATGCGATTTCTATACTCGGAAGTTCGAACGCGGCTCCAAAATGACGTACGAGTAAGTATAATTGGTAGGGAGGACGATTCGCAACAGAGTGGACAGTACGCGTCGTTGTAAACTGCGATTCAATATTAAAATAGTGAAATGAATGCTAATGCATACGTCTCTAGCTCATTCCAATACCTTTTATGTCGAAGGCTTGACAACGAAACAAAAAACGGATATTTTTTCTCGATTTTCTGGGTTCCATTGATTATTTTCAAAATGATTTTTTCTGTAAATAACTTAAAATGCTCATTAATTGGAAAGTGAAACTGAAATTATTTGTTAAATAATAAAAAATGTTTTATGAAAAAATATCCATCAATATTTCTACTATGTCTTGTGTGTATTTGCTGCATAGTATAAATTGTATAATCTATCATTGAGTTTTGACCTTCTTAACCTGTACTCATTTATGAATATTTATAGAGGGTGTCCCAGATAGAATGCGACAAACCAATACCATAAATCAAGGACGCATCAAGAGGTTTTGATCGCTTGAGAGACTTCGTTTGGGGTATACAAAATTTGAATTCGATCGGTCGATTAGTTCAAATGTTATTGAACTATGAAATTCCATCTTAGGGGTACGGTCATATTATTGATTAAATATTATTGACGCAATATATGGTAAAAAAAGGCAGCCCTCACACGATTCAATAATATTGTCCAATAAAGTGTAGGTTTCAATTTATTGTGAAGTCAGGGAGGATGGATCTATTGTTTTTAATAGGATCTGCTTTGGTTCTGAATAAGAGGAAAAAAAAGGAGGCAGAGAAAAAATTCAAGAATGGATAAACAACTTTTTCAACAACTTGTTGCACTCGTTTCACCATTTATAATAAAACAAGATACGATTATGAGGAAGGCTATATTTCACCGTCGGATCGACTTGCAGTCACATAAGATTTCTAGCAACTGGAAACAGCTTTGAAGATTTGAATTTTTCATCTCGTACTTTCGATTCTTTTCACGATCAGTTTAATCTCGAAAGGGGGGGGAAAAACACAATTTAAGCAAACACCCTCTACGGCGTGTCCAGAATTACTGAAATTTTATTGCACAATATTCTGTTTACCCCTCACACGGTGTCAATAATATTGACGGCGCATCAATATATTGGCGGAACTGCAATAAATATCAAATCGATTTGATTCTTCTCAATATAACGATATTGCTTCAATAATATTGACCGTGTAAGGTGGCACTTTACGGATGAAATTTTTATATCACCCTATATACCTCAAACGAAGACTCTCAAGCGATTGAAACATCTTGATGCAAGTCATCCTTGATCTCCTTGATTCATGGTATCCGTTTGCCGCATTCTTCCGGGACACCATGTGGAAATTCACTTTGTATGTGATGATCAATATATTGCTTCATCTTGAGTCTGAAGACAAGAAGGTTATTTCGACTGCGAAATACAAACGCAAACGCAAAATTAATATTCGAGCATGTTTTCATGACAAGCTCCGAATACCTTCTGGGAACTTCACGGATGCATTCATATTTCCCGAGAATCAGTTTCTCATACTCACGAACATCAAATTAGAACCGTAAAGTATCGAAGTAAATTATAATTTAATCAATCTCAGCGAATCCAATAGAGTTCCCCATCTAATTAATTGATACAATTTAAACACGTTTCATCGTTTAATAAAACGAAATGGCCGTCAGCAGCTATGCGAAGGTGTGGAACAAAGAAAATTAACATTAAACTTGTTACAAATTACTTTTGGAAGTTCAGAAGCTCGGTAGCCGATTAATAAAGTTGTGTTTGATGTATCGCTCTAACGAATGTGAAATTAGCTTCCTGTGAAAATGATTATATAGTCTGTTTCCGCCTGATAAGTCTTGAAATTATTGAGTTTTTCCAGTTATGCTTTGAAGTTTTGTTTGTAGATACTACACAAAGAGAAATCCACATTCGATAAATTTTACTCGGTTTCATTAGATGAGTAAAAACTGGACGTCTCGTAAATGTTATGAAATTCGTTTGACGGCCATGGCTTTTTGTCCTTCATGGCGACAATGAAAACAGTTTCATTGGTCATGCAGTGAAATCGATGACTTCAATGAAAAAGTATAATGAATTAAGAGAAAAAAAGAAAAAAACGATTTTTTCACTGAATTCCACATGAGGTCAAATGAAATACAGAAATAACATGACCTCTACTATAATTACTAGTGAAAATAATACAACACACTTGAAGAAAACAGAGGAAGATTTGAAATAATAATAGTCCTTATGGAAGTAATTATCTGTGAATTGATGAAGCTATTCAATTGAAATTTAAATGGACTTTTCTTTCACTGTAGTTGAGACATCTCTTGGTCAAATGGATTGGATTGTTTTCCTTTTTGGAGATATAACACAAACCTTAATTTTTCAGCAGTTTCGTTATTTCAGAAATGGTGATATAGATATACAGTTGTCATATTATGAGGAGCAAGATTTTAAAAGTATTCGTTAATCAAGATTTGAAACATGATCAAATCTTTGAATAATAAGCAGACAAGTGTTGATGGTGTATCCAACAGCATCATTAGCAGTGGTTGTAAAGAAATTCTGAATCCCCTGAGAATATTAATAAACCATCAATAAGGAGAGGATTGGTTCCGGACATATTAAAGAATGCGATAGTAAGACTATATTCAAGAAGGGAGATGCAAATGATTTTGAAAATTACAGGCCCATCAGTATTTTACCATCCTTTTCAAAGATCTATGAGCTGGCTTTTTGTGAACAGATCATGGCATTTCTTTTGAAAAACAGAATATTCTCCAAAAATCAACATGGTATTTAAAAGGAAGATCAATTCAAACTGCCATTTTTAACTTTGTGAAGAAGATAAACAAGTGCTTTTGAGAACAGAGATCTGTCTATGGGACTGTTCCTGGATCTATCGAAAGCTTATGATTGCCTTGATATAGATAACCTTCTACAAAAATTAGAATGTTATGGATTGCAGGACCAGCACTGGATTGGGTAAGATCATACTTCAGTAAACGTACTCAGTTAGTGGAGATATATACAGATGGATGTACAATAAGATCGGAAACAGAAGAACTGAAGCTTGGAGTGCCTCAAGGAAGCATAGCGGGTCCCCTCCTCTTTATTGTGTATATCAATGATTACGCATTGAACTTTAATTGGAGTGAAGATAGAGTAGATTTCGAGGACTACGTTGATGATAAGAATCTTTTGGTTGTAGAGTCTCTGTGGCCAGATCTCATGAAATTGGTTGAAGAGGTACTGAAATATACCGAAACTTGGTTTGCGCAAAACAACATGGTCATGAACAAGGACAAACCAACTTGATTGTATTCCATCCTCCAAATTCCAACTTAGAAGTTCCCCAACATGTAACTCTGAATTGCTGCAAATACAAGGTTTCAGAGGCCACTAGATGTTTGGGCGTCTACATCTGAGTAATAAAATAGGTCCATCAATTATGCTTTGAAAGTGATTGCCAAATATCTGAATAAAATATTATAAAAACTGTCTATCATGCCACCATAGAGGCAAAACTGAGATTTGGTGTTATTTTCTATGGCTCCGGAAACATTCAGCCTTTGTTTGTATTACAGAAGAAAGCTATAAGAATCATTGAAAAATTGTCATTCAGAGAATCATGTAAGGGATATTTCAGAAAGAATGGTATTTTAACACTATATGCATTGTATATCCAAGAATGTTTAATATTTTTCATAAACATAAAGATCTATTTTTTCCATATCTCAATCTTAAGAAAAATTACGACACAAGAACATTATCATACAATTTACCAAAAAATAGTCTTTCAACCACTCAAAGGCAAACAGAGTACTGCTGTTTGAAGTTTTTCAATAAATTGCCAAAAGATATTCAAAAATCGATCAACTTAAATCTTTCAAGAAAGAAGTTTTTAATTTGTTATTGAACATGGAACCATATAGTATGGAGGAATTTCTGGGTGATTTAGAACCCCATTTCTTTTTTTTGACACTGTTTCATTTCTCTTCTTGTCTGTCAACTTGAATTGTTTTGAAATAAAGATTATTTATTATTATTATTTATATTACTATCTTTGCATTTCGCGAGATTGTTTTATATTGTTCCTTTGTCGAGCTTAATAATTAACCGATTTGCTGTCAATCCAACGACAAATCATTGATGGACTCAATATCATTAACACCATCAGTTTAATGACAAAACGTTCAATATCTGAACCTATTCAGCATCTACTTGTCATATTGATCCAAATCTATACTTGATTGCTCGATGTCGATTAGTTCCATTTATCCACATTCAACATCTATAGCTGTAATTCGATATAATTATATTATTAGTAGAGAAATGGCCCACATCAGGTAATTCAACTGATGTTTATTGAAATATTGTTGCAGCTATTTCCATAATTTTTGTGACTGTATTCAACGTTTCGACCAGCATTTCCCACTCGTGGTCAGTAAAACTTAGCAACTTTCCCATAAGACCAACTTTCGTTGCTATTGAGAACCTTTCCATCGAAAGAAGAAGAAAGACTGGCAATACTGGCCGATGTATTGAATACAAAAAGCTAACATTATAAAAAGCACCAATCATATTTCAAATAATTTTCATCATTAAGAATTTCCCTCAACAATCGGGGGACATGTATAGATTAACAAGCATTTCTCTTGAAAATAAAATATTACTTTATGTTAGGGATTTACAACTTGAACAAGCGCCGCTAAAGAAATATTTATCCATACTAATATTATAAATGCGAAAGTAACTCTGTCTGTCTGTCTTCTGTCTGTTACTCTTTCACGCCTAAACGGCTGAACGGATTTGATGAAATTTGGTGTGGTGATAGATGATAACCTAGAAATGGTCATAGGCTAGAAATAATCACGCCATCGTTCTTAGGGGGTAGGCAGTAGGCAGATAACTAAATTGAGTTAGTGATTTTTAGTCGTTTTGTTGGGGACTTTTGCTCTTTCACGTCTAAACGGCTGAACAGATTTTGATGAAATTTAGTAAGGTAATAGATGGTTACCTAAAAACGGATATAAGATCACGTCATCGTACTTAGGGGTAGGAAGTAGGCAGAAAACTGAATTGAGTTAGTGATTTTTTTATGGTTTTTGCGGAGTTTTGGTCTATCATGCCTAAACGGCTGAACGGATTTTGATGAAATTTAGTTAGGTGATAGATAGTAACCTAGAAAGGATATGGGCTATTAATATTCATGCTATCGTACTTAAGGCGTAGGCAGTAGTCAGAAACTAATTAAGTTAGTGATTTTAATCGTTTGAAAGTTTACCTCATTCACGCCCTAACGGTCTGAACGGATTTTTATAAGACTTGGTTAATATAAAGATAGGATCCTAGGCACGGACACAGGGTACTTCTTACGGGGGAAAAATACCTCATTCCAGCAGAAATCTAGCGTGATCGTGTCAAGAAGCGCATGACGCCATAGCTACTGAAATGATTTTGATGTTTTTTTTTAACTGAGTGTTAGTAAGACTTCAAGTTAGTATTTGATCACTTTTCTAACTTAGATTGTCGGTAGGCGCCATAATTTAGGGAATTTTATGATAAAATTTCGATGCAACTGTCTTTATTTAACAGTTTTACTTGGATCGAAACTTCCATCACAAATTTTGATGTGAAGTTGAGGACTGGAACACGATAGTGGGACATTGTTGCAGGGGGCTTAGAGCCAGTAGAAAACAAAAAAACTTATGTGACGAATTTGCGGAAAAGCTAGTTAACCATAAAATTCAAAAGTAAAGGATTACTCAAACTCATATTGCTCCTTGTACAAGATGGCCCACCGAAATAATATCACAACAGATTCACAAATGACGCTCAAATATCTATTCACAAGTCAGCAGTATAAAATTCATTGGCGAATAAAGACACACTCCATTCAAGAAATATTTTTCACAATAGCATTCTAAGAATTTCAATACAATCATTTATACAGGGTCTTTCACGAGGAACCTCACCCATATTTATACGGGAACTACTAAACGTATTTTCATGAAATTCAGCACTTATAAGTATTTCACGATGCTGATGAATCTAAAATATTTTCAGGGCATGAGCACCTCCGGTTTTTCCGGAAATGACGTCAACTTCCGTTTTTCAATTAGAACACCATTTTTTTATTGCAGAAATAGATTCCTTAGAAAATTTCAAGTTATTTTGATGTAACATTTTTCAGTTTGGTTGAAAAATTCTCTCTGAACGGTAAAAAATACGAAAAAAAAATCGAAAATAGAGCTCCGCTGAAACAAGGATAACTTCGAGGTTTTTGGATGGACAATTTTCATTTTTGGAATTTTTAAGATGTAAGATTGATGTATCCACTTTGAAAATCGAAATCGCGATTCATGATACGGGGAATGAAAAAATCGCTTTCAAAGTTAGGGATGACAAAATCGTGAAAAATCAATTTTTTCAAATTAGAACCCCATTTTTTTATGGCAGATATTGAATCTACGTTAAAAAAAATGATGTGAGTGTATGCATCACACCCTTGCCCTAAAGAGGATATTTTCTGAGTTATTCACAAAAAACTGTTTTTCGTCTTGAATTTTCAGCTATTTCTTTTCCTTCACGCCAAAAAGATGAAATTTTCAGGAACTGTTACTTTAACCATGTTTTAGATTTTACTACAACCTAATATGCAAGAGAAAAAAGTTACAGGTTGTTCCTAAATAGATGGCGAATTTTGATTCGAATTTGTATCGGAAACCTCTTCATTTCAACTAATCGGCCATCGGTTTTCTCTCCAGTGATAAATAAATAATTCTTATGAACCACATGCAAAAACTTACCATGTTTACATTCTCTTTTTTAATGATAGATATCATTAATTACATCTGCCAAATTAATGATATCTATCATTAAAAAAAGAATGTAAAACATGGTAGTTTTTGCATATGGTTCATAAGGAATTATTTATTTATCACTGGAGAGAAAACCGATGGCCGATTAGTTGAAATAAAGAGGTTTCCGATACAAATTCGAATCAAAATTCGCCATCTATTTAGGAACAACCTGTAACTTTTTTCTCTTGTATATTAGGGTAGTAAATCTAAAACATGGTCTAAGTAACAGTTCCTGGAAAATTCATCTTTTTGGCGTGAAGGGAAAAGAAATAGCTGAAAATTCAAGACGAAAAACAGTTTTTTGTGAATAACTCAGAAAATATTCACTTTAGGGCAAGGTGTGATGCATACACTCACATCATTTTTTAACATAGATTCAATATCTGCCATAAAAAAATGGGGTTCTAATTTGAAAAAATTTTTCACGATTTTGTCATCCCTATCTTTGAAAGCGATTTTTTCACCCCCCGTATCATGACTCGCGATTTCGATTCCTAAAGTGGATACATCAATCTTACATCTTGAAAAATCCACAAAAATGAAAATTTTACATCCAAAAACCTCGAAGTTATTCTTGTTTCAGCGGAGCTCTATTTCGATTTTTGCTCGTATTTTCCCGCTCAGAGAGAATTTTCCAACCAAAACTGAAAAATGTTACTTCAAAATAACTTGAAATTTTCTAAGGAATCTATTTCTGCAATAAAAAAAGTGGTGTTCTAATTTGAAAAAACGGAAGTTGACGTCATTTCCAGAAAAACCGGAGGCTCATGCCTTGAAAATTATTTTAGATTCATCAGCATCGAGAAGTACTTATAAGTGCTGAATTTCAAGAAAATACGTTCAGTAGTTTCCCGTAAAATATGGGTGAGGTTCCTCGTGAAAGACCCTGTATAATGCAATGTAAAGTCAGACAACCTATTCTAACGTTTCCTAGAAACTTTATAGGTTTTCACTCCCACTCTCTGAAACATAAATAATTAAAAAATGTTTCTAAGAAATGCAGAATCTCCCAGAATATATTTCAATCGAAACCTATTCTACGGTTTTTCATTATCTTATCGTTATCCTCACTTGCTGATCTATGACTGAAACTAGAAAACTGGTGCTACTACTGATTACTTCTTTCATTATGCCAAAGTTTTTCTGAGTGCCACTCAATCCAGAGAACCTTGTATTTACAAATAGGGTCACATCGTTTCGGGAAATTTGTTGGAATCCAATCTCAACGAACACACATCATTAAAATAAATGTTTGTTTTCAGGTGGGGCCGATTCTATTCTGACTGACGTACTTTCGTAGAATTGATCTGCCTGCTGGGACCTAGAAGTTCCTGAATTTTGCATTTGTATGGGTTGCGAATGAGTTTCGATACTTCTCCTCTGGATTCCCAGATGATCGCTTCTCGAAGTATTTTTAGGAATATGAACTTACTTGACATAATTGAAACGATTGCAGAGGAAAATTTCGACTGCTCATTGCAAATAAAGGCAGTAACAATATTTTAAAAGTTCTGGACTAGTCGTTTCTTTAAGAAAAAAAATTATTCAGTTAGCCTTTACCTCTAGGAACCCTTTTATGTCGACTTTTACTTTATACACCGAATCCTGACTAGTCTGAATAATATCCAGAGCTGTGCCGAGCACAGAAGAAAAGTGCTTCGAGCACAAAGCACTAAGCCCTATTGAAAAGTGCTCCGTAATCTCGAGCACTAAGCCCTTATTTTTTTAAGGAATTCCTCGATTACTAAGCACTTTTGGAAAGTGAATCGATTACACGAGCACCGGGCACTAAGCACTTTTCAAAATAACCTTTGTATTTCCATCCAAATGTCTCCTAGTTTGAAATTTTTATTTTAATGTCTTGATTTTTTCTTTCAAGTGTTATCGTGTTTTGAACTGGGCCTATTAAAATGGACAATTGTTTTTTCTCAGAAAGTCCAACATTGTCGTTCACAGACAAAGTTACCATGACGTCATATACAAAAAATGGAAGAATAGCATGTGGTCTCGAATAAGAAAATAAAATTCGAAAAGTTATAGAAAGATAATGACGTCTTGGCAATAAATAAGATGGAAATTTTCTTGTGGAGCTAAAAGGAATGGTGTCTGGAAGAAAAACCTTTTCTGAGCTCTTTATGTCTTTATTAAGTGAACAGACTTTAACTTGATATTCGCCTATAAATAACTTGAAAGCATGATTTTTAAAACTTGCATCATATATCAAAAAATGGTAGCATTGCTCCATACAATTTCCTAAAAGAATTTTCCATACAACACACCAATTTGTTCTCCGTGTCAAAGTAATGAGAACATGAAGACTTGTTCCAGTCCGTAACATACATCGAGATCGTTTTTTTAACACCAAAGTTATAATGCAGGAAAAATTTAACAACTCAGATATCTATAGAGGTTGAACGATAATAAATTAATATTTAAGTTCTTTGTCTACGCCAATCAGGTGACAGTCCGTCATTATCATGTTCCGACAAGTACATAAAGGGGTTAGTGCTCGGTATTTCTGAAAGAGTTCGGGAGCACTGCGGTGCTTAGGAGCACTTTTTCGAATTACTAAGCACTAAGCCCTTTCAAAAATTCGCGAAGCACCAAGCACTAAGCACTGGTTCACTCTAGTGCTTGCGAGCACTGTGCTTACGAGCACAAAAGTGTTTCGAGTGCTTTCACGAGCATTAAGCACAAGACTTCGGCACAGCTCTGATAATATCGATTGAAATATATTCTGGGAGGATTCAGCATTTCTGTTTTCAAAACACAAAATGATTTGAGATCCATTCTAA
>CM024239.1:67518316-67626673 GCA_013421045.1 Propylea japonica
TATCGTAGTTCAAATTCGCTTTCGATTGCCTTTGAATAGACTTTTTCTTTAACTGCTTCCCAGTAAAAAAGTCCAATGATTCAAGTCCGGTAAACGGGGCGGCTCGAATGCCCGATCCATCTTCCGGGAAAAAAATGTTCCATATTTTTATGAAACCTAAGAGCAGCTGGTATCAAAATTTTGATTACAGTTTAGACAAGCGTCATACAGGGTTACACAGCAATAAAAAGTTGGAAAAAGTTGATATTTGTGGCAACAGCAGTGAAAAGACTGTCACAGGGTGGGGAATTTTGCGTTGTTTTTCAAATGCCAAATATTTTAAAATCATGCAACTTAGATTTTTTTTATATTTTTCGGACAACCAGCATTACATGCTTTTTCACCGGTTTCGGGTTGACGTCGAGTTTTGGGACACCCTGCATAAACGTATGGTTGCCATCAGTATTTCGTGTATGGAAGAACATTATCCACTGAATGATGGATATAAACAGTAATCTGTAAAACCTAATTTGCCAAAATAATTATACCAATTAAAGTAGATGAGAACATTATGGCGACAAGTGGTACGTATTTGTCTCCTATCCTAAATGTTATCAACAAAATGTACTGTAGTACCTATTACAATAAACTTTAATTCTGGTGATCGTTTCAAGATGTTTGAATCAAAACATATGGCTCTGAGATAATACCATATCCCTCATAGTAGCAAATCTGAATTAAAACGCTATAAGTGTCTTATCTGTATAATCTTTGATGAAAGATGTTAATTGACGACATTGTGGTTATTCAAACAAACGTCGTTAGGTGCCATCCATTTTTCTTTATTCTTTTAGGGTCTAAACGTTGTTTTTCAGAGATCACCAATTTGATCCATCTGTAGCTCTTTCTTCGTATAACTTACCTATGAAAATCATATCCGGATACCGTTTCAACGGTTCAATTCCCAGCTCACCGAAGGTTTGCCAGAAATAGTGCTATTGAAGGCAGCCGTGGCAGTTTGTCATTAGGCCACGAAACGATCATTTCGTGGGTAGAGCACGGCCATTAGGTTAGCGGTAGGGCGGACGTCGATTCCGAAGACTCAACCCTCGCACCCCTCGGCGTCCCGACGCTTCGACCTTCGTCCGTTTCGGGGGGTTCGACCATGTGCTGCCATGCCGGACACAAACTGAATCGCTTATTATAGTCTGGTTGATCGAATGAAATATTCAGCCAGAAGGGACCGCTTATATTTCTTGAGCTCGTCCCGATGGGCTAGGTAGCTTCATTGTGGAGTATAACCTCAGAGTAAGAAATATGTTATTATATGTTATATGTTTATTTCTTACTCTGAGAGTATAACGATTCTTAAATTAAAATTAATTATTTCTTTTCGGCAGATATGCTGTAGCTGTTTTATATGGGTGGATTATTATTATTATTATTATTTAATGAGGATAAGAGAAGAGGCAATAGCCTATACATCTCAAATATGGACAAGTACAAAGAATTACATTGCAATACAATAAACTAACAGCAGCGATTACGGAATAGTCAAGTAATGATCAAGCCGATTCTTGAAAGCGTTAACTGACGGGCACAGACAACTTCACCAGGCAGGGCGTTCCACTCACGGAATACCCGATTTGAGAAATAATGCTCTCGAACGGTAGACTTGAAGTTCTCCCGGTAGAGCTTGAGATGATGACCATTTGCTTATGTGATTCGCTGGGATGATGGTATTCGTCCATATACATCAGTGCGCGTCAACATCATGGAACAAATTCATTTTCTCAGAATAAAAATATTTGGTCCCCTTTATCAAATTTCTATGGTCGACTTTCATTCGGTGACTTATTTCATCAGGTACCATCATCTCAAATATGATAAATGAGTAAATGAGACATGACAAACTGCACATACTAAAAACCTCTTCGAATTTACTATAAAAAAAATCTTCAAAATTCCTGCACGCCTGTAAAAAATATACAAGGACCTTGCCAAAAAGTACCACATGACCCACTTTCCCTATTGGAAATATTGAGAGGGTTGATAGGATGGCAGAGGGTGCAAAAAAAATCTTTCATAAATGCATAAAAATTTGTTAAAAGTGAAAAGTCTTCCATGGTAGGTTTTAAATTTTAACTGGACATTTCAATTATTATTTTCAATTATGATTGAATTCAAGAAAGAGAAAAAAAATGGATTGAATTGCCGAAATAATATATATGATCAACCATATTAAATTGATATTGCCTTATAACATGAAAACAAAAGAAGAATATAGTTGATGTCATTTAGAGTTTCCCAAAAAAAAAAGGAAAACCGAGTAAAGTGTTTGTGTTTTTTTATTTTGCTCAATCTGTTTCTTCCGTTATGTATTATTGCCTCCCTCTAACAGAATATAGCAGTTGCGGGTTTTTCGAAAAAAAAATTTTTTATTTCCTGCTTAAAAGATCTTTACAAATTTCCGCACAAGCCTTCGTTGGAAATATTCGACTTATTAAAATCTAAATCATCAACGAATTTAACCGAGCTATGCCCATCCAACACCTATCCTGAAAATTTCAAATCTTAACGCATTCCGTTTAAAAGTTAGAGTAAGTGCAGTCTTGGATTATTCATCACTTAGTCCAACCGTTTCCATCAATTTTAGCTGAAAATTCATAACTTAGAAACATTTGGGCAAAACTAGTTCGTTCTCCTAGGAATAAGCTTGCAAAAAATTAGGTCTACATCAAACCTTGATTTTAGGTCTGCATCAAACTTGTTTCCAGCCGCTATTTGAATAATAGTTCATTAAAGCAATAAGAATAAAAACTAGTTCTCCAGTTCATATAACATCATACCCGACCCTCTTACATTCATTGAAATCAGCTAAAAACACTTTCACCTCACCATATTTCCCCCCTGAAAAAAAACCCACCTCGATTTCAATATGTATGATGATGCTCCTATAAAAAAAAATTCCAGTCACGAGGTATTTCATGCTTGACCTTAGCAAGGGGAGAATAACATGATCTGAATTTAATCTTCGCACCCCTGCATTCCAAAGCTACACTAGCTGGACCACAATGGCAGCCACTTGCTCTTCTCTGGACCGCAACATCTGACCTCTGACATAGCCACGCTCCAGTTTTGATCTTGTTTGAATGTACACTCTCTGAGGTGACCATCACAATGAGATGAGGTTACACTGGATGCTGATTTGAATTGTAAATTGTAACACAGGGTTAAGCGGTTATGTGTAGTACCTGTTTTACCTGATTTTCGTATTCATGAATAAATGGCATTTATATGTAGGGGTGCAAAAAGAGACGGCTTTTTTTTCTAGTAACGAGTTGTGATATGAAAAATGATGAATTTTGAATTTTTGTAGGGCGGTGTTATTTTTATGTAGGTATACCTACATATGTTTATGTTGGCATTATCGGCTAGTTTGAAGTGGTCTTTTCTTGTTGCAACTGAAAGGGTAAATCACGTTTTCGTGTGTTCTTCGATTCTTATCTCTTTAAAAAAAAATCCAAGAATCTGTATTATGTTTTGCGTTAAAGATGGAACAGAGTTCACCAAGGCACTTGAAATATTGACTGAGGTATATGGCGAGTCCTTTTGTCTCTAATAGAGATGATAGGTGAGCTTCATTGGAGATCGAGAAGATGTTTATGACGATGAGCTACCTGGAGAAGAAAACATAGAAACAGTAAATTAAATGTTCTGGAAAATCGGTCAGTTGCTTATGAATAAGTTGCAGATAATGTTGGTATATTAATCCGCTTATGTTTTGCAATTTCCTCTGATGGTTTGGGCATGAGACGTGTGACAGCAAAAATCAGGATAATGGACTAGCTCGCACATCAATGCTTGTTCGTGTTTTTTGGCCAAAATTAACACCATAATCATGCTTCAACTTCAACTACCGTATTTACCAGATTTAGGCCCCTGCGAGTTTTTCCTATTCCTAAAACTGAAGAGACCAATGAAAGGAAACTGGAAAGCATTCTGGCATAATGGATGAGATAAAGTCAGAATCGAAAATCAAGTTGATGGTCGTACCGAAAAGCTTCGTCTGAAGCGCTTCGAGGATTGAAGAAACAGGTTTCATATGTGATTTATATCTGAGGGGGTGAAATGGATAGTGATGAATAAATAAATACTTCTCTGAAAAATTTGAGATTCACCTTTCATTTTCGACAGACCTCGTATATATTGAGAAAAAAAATTGCAGAAATGTTGAAAAATTCTTCCCAAAATACCAAATACCATAAAACATGAAATTTCGATAACCAAAAATAACAATTAGAAAAAAAATTCAGGTAATGAAACTGTTGCAAGTTTGAAACTTCAATGTCGAACTTGACAAACAAAAGGCATTATTTTAGCACATGGATTTTCAAGCAGTATTTTTATGAAATATATATTTTGAAATGCCACTTCATCGTAGTAAATGGCTTGAAACGTTTTTGAACACTCGTATTTAAATATAGGAAAAGCGTGGAAGAAAATGATCATGATGACGTTGGTGAAAATTAACAATATGTTATGAAGTCCAGCACCACTTCTGGACCTCTTATGTATTTTCTGGAATTTCTCAAAACTGATAGAATACAAAATTTACACAATGAATGACTCTTCGCACCCCTGACCAAGCAACCAGTATTCCAAACCTGCACTAGCTGGACCAAACCTGCACTAGCTGGACCACAATAGAAGCTACTTGTTCTTCTCTGGACCGCAACATCTGACCTCTGACATAGCCACGCTCCAGTTTTGATCTTGTTTGAATGTACACTCGCTGAGGTGACCATCACAATGAGATAAGGTTACCCTGGATGCTGATTTGAATTGTAAATTGTAAAGTAGGGTTAAGCGGTTATGTGTAGTACCTGTTTTACCTGATTTTCGTATTCATGTATAAATGAATCACTGGTCATTTGTTAGGGTGCAGATAGAGACTACTGTTTCTCTACTTACGAGGTCAGTTTAAAAAAAAGGGTTTTGAATTTTTGGTGGCTGTGTTCATTCGATTTCCGAATTTTTTTTGTTGGTACACATATGTTTATCATATGTTGGATTTATTATCCAATTTGTATCAGTAGTTTATTGTTGATAACTGAAAAGATTGATCCCGTTTTTGTATAGTTTCTTTTTTTGACCTGATCAAAGAATCCATATTGAATTTTGCGTTAACATTGAAATAAAGTGCTTCCGGAGACTTGAAAAGTTGACTGTTGGATTTGGCGAGTCCACTTGATTCAAAAAAGTGTTTATGAGTGGCACAAAGCTGAGAAGAAGATATTAATGACGATGAGCTTCCTGGAGATGCAACCACGTCAAAAAAAAAAAAAACATAGAAAAAGTAAATTAAATTGTTCTGGAAAATCGTTCAATCGCTATCAAAGTACTTGCTGGGATGTTGGCATATCAATCCGTTTATGTTTTGAAATCTTCTCTAATGTTTTGGGAATGAGACGTGTGACAGCAAAAATCACTATAAGGGACTAGCTCACACATCAATGTTTGTTCGTGCTTTTGGCCAAAATTAACACCATAATCATGCTTCAACTACCGTATTTACCAGATTTAGGTCCCTGTGAGTTTTTCCTATTCCTAAACTGAAGAGACCAATGAAAGGAAACTGGAAAGCATTCTGAAATAATGGATGAGTTGATGGTCATACTGAAAAGCCTTCGTCTGAAGTGCTTCGAGGATTGAAGAAACAGGAGGCATATATGAATTATATCTGAGGGGGTAAAATAGATATCGATGAATAAATGAATACTTCTCTGAAAAATTCGGACAGACCTCGTATATATTGAGAAAAACAATTGCAGAACATTAAAAAATTCTTCCCAAATACCGAATACCATAAAACATAAAACTTTGATTACCAAAAATCACAATTGAAAAAAAAAATCAGCTAATTAAACTGTTGCAAGTTTGGGAATTTATTGTTGAACATGAAAATTAAAAGGCATTATTTTAGCACATGGACTTTCATGCAGTATTTTTATGAAATACATATTTTTGAAACGTCATTTCATCTTAGTAAATGCTTGAAACGTTTTTAAATACGAGTATTATTCTGTAGTAAAAAACGTGAAAGAAGATGATCATGATGACGTTGGTGAAAATTAACAATATGTTATGAAGTCCAGCACCACTTCTGGATCTCTTATGTATTTTCTGGAAATTTCTCAAAACTGATGGAATACACATTTACACAATGAATGACTCTTCGCACCCCTGACCAAGCAAAACCAGTATTCCAAACCTCCACTAGCTGGACCACAATAGAAGCTACTTGCTCTTCTCTGGACCGCAACATCTGACCTCTGACATAGCCACGCTCCAGTTTTGATCTTGTTTGAATTTACACTCGCTCAGGTGACCATCACAATGAGATGAGGGATGAGGTTACATTGGATGCTCATTGGAATTGTAAATTGTAAAGTAGGGTTAAGCGGTTATGTGTAGTACTGTTTTACCTGATTTACGTATTCATGAATAAATGGATCACTGGTCATTTGTTAGGGTGCAGATAGAGACTACTGTTTCTCTACTTACGAGGTCAGTTTAAAAAAAAGGATTTTTGAATTTTTTGGTGGCTGTGTTCATTCGATTTCCGAATATTTTGTTTGTTGGTAGGTACACATATGTTTATCATATGTTGGCATCATTATCCAATTTGTATCAGTACTTTGTCGTTGATAACCGAAAAGGTTGATACCGATTTTGTATATTTTCTGGTTTTTGACCTGATCAAAGAATCCATATTAAATTTTCGTAAACATTCGAATAATACAAATATAAAGTGCTTCAGGATACTTGAAATATTGACTGTTGGATTCGGCGAGTCCACTTTGTACAAGGCTGAGAAGAATATATTAATGACGATGAGCTTCCTTGAGTTACACCACATTAAGAAAGAAGAAAACATCAAAACAGTAAATTAAATTGTTCTGGAAAATCGTTCAATCGCTATTAAAGAAGTTGCAGAGGATGTTGGCATACCAATCCGCTTATGCTATGCAATTTTCCCTAATTTTTTGGGCATGAGACGTGTGACAGCAAAATCATGATAATGGACTAGCTCACACATCAATATTTGTTCGTGTTTTTTGTCCAAAATTGAGACCATAATCATGCCTCAACTACCGTATTTACCAGATTTAGGTCTCTGCGACTTTTTCCTATTCCCAAAACTGATGAGACCAATGAAAGGAAACTGGAAAGCATTCTGGCATAATGGATGAGATGAAGTCAGAATCGAAGATCGAGATGGTCATATCGAAAAGCCTTCATCTGAAGCGCTTCAAAGATTGAAAAAACAGGTAGCATATGTGCATTTTATCTGAAGGGACATAATCGACATTGATAAATAAATAATTACTTCTCTGAAAAATTCGAGTTTCACCTTTTATTCTGTACAGACCTCAACTTGCAGAAATATTGAAAAATTCTTCTCCGAATACCAATAAACATAGAATTTGATAACCAAAAATCACAATTGTAAAAAAATAATTCAGCTAATGAAACTGTTGCAAGTTTGAGAATTCAATGTTGAACTTGAGAATTAAAAAGCAGCATTTTAGCACATGGATTTTAATGCAGTATTTTTTATGGCTGGAATCGTTTTAATACGAGTACTATTTTATAGGAAAAAGCGTGGAAGAAAATGATCATGATGACGTTGGTGAAAATTAACAATATCTATCTGGACCTCTTATGTATTTTCTGTAAATTTCTCAAAACTGATAGAATACACAATTTACACAATGACTCTTCGCACCCCTGACCAAGCAAAACAGTATTCCAAACCTCCACTAGCTGGACCACAATAGAAGCTACTTGCTCTTCTCTGGACCGCAACATCTGACCTCTGACATAGCCACGCTCCAGTTTTGATCTTGTTTGAATGTACACTCGCTGAGGTGACCATCACAATGAGATGAGGTTACATTGGATGCTTATTTGAATTGTAAATTGTAAAGTAGGGTTAAGCGGTTATGTGTAGTACCTGTTTTACCTGATTTTCGTATTTATGAATAAATGGACTACTGGTATTCGGTTGGGGTGCGGATTAGGTCTGATGTTTCTCTATTTATATATCAATTTAAGAGTTATTAGTTAGTTTTTTACAATACAAGTGTAAAAGGCATTGATATTAATAATAATATTCGACTTTATTTATCAAGGGATGATACAATGCTGGTAGATATCTACATAATGGATATAACAAAAAAATACTTACCCTACCAAAAAAATGAAGTATAGCGTAAATGCTAATTAAGTTAAACTAAGAAATTTGAAAGAATGATTCAAACGATGAATGTTGGATATGTATTTGGAAAAAGTAGAAAAAAAAGTATAGCAAAGCATGCTTTATTCTTACCTTTGAAAATATTGCCTGTTGTACAACTCAGAGGTAAAAAAATAACACTAAGATCTTACATTCACTGTAAATCCCTTAATGTGCCCTCAATGTTCTAAATACAGAAAGAAATGTATTGTATGCTGAAACAGCATCATATTCTTCAACCAGTTAAATGAGAGCAGATCGAATTGAATAATTTCACGAACAGAATAAAATCACTTTTAACACAAATACCATACAGCTGCCCTATTTTGATTATGAAATGGGCGAATTTGCAATGACAATAAACTTCAAAATGATATGAGTGTTAACAGTGACGTTAATTAGCTTTTTTGTACAACTGCCATTAAAAGTGAGCAAACAATGTTAAAAATTTTAAAATTGACTGTTTACGTGGATGCGTGTTAATAGTTATTTTTGTATTAAGTGCGCAAAATGAGTGTTTTTTTCATGACATATGAGAGTGTTGATTTATTTTTATTCACTCGAATGTGCCATGAAAACACAAATATTATACGCACGAAATACAAGCAACATTTTTTGTACAACTGTGAATGTTAATTAACATCGTCTGAAATATAAAATGATTGAGACAATGCTTCCAATGTAATATTTCTATGCAACAGTCTTTACTTTTTTCACCGTTAAAAAAAGACTTTTTTTCTGCGACGGGAAAAAAATGTGACATTTATATCTCTTGACAGGTCATAAAATATGACTTTTTACGAAATTACTTTTTTCTCTGTCAAAAAACTGATTCTCTATGTAGCCGGGAAAAAGTACTCACTTTTTTCCCGGGGAAAAAAGTAATTTCGTGGTGGAGGTTATGTGTCCTTGCACTATTAAATGGTCGTTTTTCCTGTCACAGAAAAAATAGTGTATTATACACGGGAAAAATATTAGATTTTAGCTCTCGGTTTTTTGTCTCCCTCCGCTTCGCGTCGGGAAACAATATAACCTCGAGCTAAATCTATTACTTTTTTCCCTTGTATAATAAATATCTATTTTTTAAGGTGAAAAAAAGTAATCCTTCACGCATCCATAGTGAAGAAGAAAAGTCAAGTTTTTTTGACAGTTGTATAAAATAGTATAATATATACTATTTTTGCTCCAACCAAGCCAAAATTAAAATAAATTTGGCGATAGCAAGTTGGTAGTCAGGGATATCTGGTATTGTTGGTGAATGTTGATTGTCAAGTAGACGTCAAATGCAATTACTTTTAATCCAAGGATTAAAAGTAGCGTTTTAATCCTAGGATTAAAAGTGTTGCTAAGCAACGAGCAAATTTTTGTACGTTAAGGAAATTTATGACTTTTGCACCTGAAAATAGTACAAAAATGTCAACATTTTTTTATGCTTGGAGAAAAAATATTTTTAACACGCTTCTACGTTAATTAACGTAACTTTTAACAGTCATATCATTTTGAAGTTTATTGTCATTGCAAATTCACCCATTTCATTATCAAAATAGGGCAGTTGTACAAAAAACATTGTATGGTATTTGTGTTGAAAGTGATTTCATTTGTTCGTGAAATTGTTCAATTCACAAACTGTTTCACTCACAAAACAAAACGTCACTTTTAACACTCATATCACAGTCACCTTTAAAATTCATAATATAAAGAATACAATGATATTATTTCCTGCATCTAAGGACATCAATATCGTTTAATAAACTATTGTCTCCAGGCCAAGATACTGTAAAAACGTATTAAAATTTTACACCCAATAATTCCGAAACTAGAAAACATAAAATTTTATACATATTGTTTAATAAAATTGGGTTTGTACTTCCGCTGCGAGAATATAGGAATATCAAGCGAGAACACATAATAAGACAGTTGTTGGTTTTTATTAGCGAACACAGTCCTCTATAATGTGGAAAGAATATGTAGGGAAACAAATCCAGGTTCTTTGACATTTTATAGGACATCTGTGATTCCATAAGGATGAAACTCACGTCGCCTGAGACCGTAAAGACTACTGGACCAATAGTTGTGAAGGTGGAAATCCGGGCATTAGGATTTTCCGGTTTTCCACTACCCATTGTTCTATATTTGCGTCTTGGTTAGAGTTCACAATGAAGGTCCGTTTCTCTTCTGTTAGATGGGTTTTATTCCGCTTCGGATACTAAACAAAAGGACATATTTCTTAGTTTTTTTTGCAGGAGAAGGTCATAAAAAGTTGTATGCTGTAATACGTTGTGAAATTACTGAGGGCCCAACAAAATTGGATGGTATTTTAATTTTCAGTCGACCTCGAAATGAAAAACCATGTTTGCATGCATTTTAATGCATGATATCTGCTATTATGATGTATGCTGATCATGTTAAAATTCTACTGAAACATAGAAATTTATATTATGTCAATTGTATCTTTTGTTCAGAATGAAAATTTATTTTGATCAAGAGTTCATTCTCAATTCTTAATGCGATCTACGGAAAATCTTGCAATCAACTCGCATATTTATCTAGCGTTTAAATAATTTTTATTTTCTCAATCATAGATTAATGCTAAGCCTGAAACAGTATATTCTCCACATCAGAGTCTGGGATCAACAGTATCATAGTACATTAAACAAATTAATGAAGCCCTGAGCATTCATTGGTGGAGCAATAACGCTATTACCTCAAAATTTTGTTTAGGACTAGAGATTGATACTAAATATATAAATGCAAAATCTGCATGATTCAAATCCTGAAATATGTACAAACTTGACTTCTATGGTTCTAATGATGCGATCCTCTTGAAATTGTGCATGAACATTAAGTATATCAATCTTCATTCACAAAAAAAATTTCACTCGAATTATATACATATCTTGTTATGGAGATATAAAGATTCTTCTTTTGAAAATTTCAATTGAATTTTCTATGGTTCTGATGAAGAGATCCTTTTGAAATTTTTCATGAATACTCTGTATGTCAATCTTCATTCACAAAATGAATTTCACTTGTTCTACTTAAACGAATGCTATACCGTTTTGCCCAGATGTGTGTAATTAGGGTTCGACTCCCTGATGACAAATTCGTGGTAAAATTCAATTCTGTCCGTCCAGCCGTTAGAACGATAACTTTCGAAGGGATTGTCCTAGAGACTTGAGATTTTCAGGCTGAGTTTGGTTCCCAAATGCCTCAGTTGAGTTTCTTAACCAGCCAGGGTGTTTTAAGAAATATGGCAATTAAATTTTCGTTCCACAATATCTCAGATAAAACAAAATCAATTGATATGAAATTTCGCGGCTACATGTAAGATGCCCATAATTTTGTTGCCATAGTGTTAACAGTGACACCTGTACTAGAGGGTTTGTATGATAGTAAACAATTTTCATAGGCTAAAGCATCATAACCTGGTTTTGTAGGCACCTTTCTTTTTGGATGATCGGACTAGGTCTTTTCAAATGTGATACAGATTGGGAGACTGGCTTGCGCTCTTTAACGCATCTGCGAAGGACTGTTGGCTGCTAAGAAATGGGGAAGACAGAGGGTTTTGGGTTGGGATTGTCGAGTTCTGGTTTGAATTAGGGTATTCGGCAGTGGACAGAATCGGCGATTTGGAGTTCTTGTCTGCTTCAAAAAATGAAATATTATAGAATGCCATGCATTCCTTAATTTTTTTTGTCTTATATATTCCTTACATGTCCTATCGGTAGAGGAGTGCGGCTCTAAGCAATACACACAATTGAGGGGGCCCTCGCAGACCTGTTCATTCAGGTGCGAGTCGCCACACTTAAAACATCTAAAAGTTCCTCTACAGAGTGCTTTCACATGGCCATAACGAAGGCATTTCAAGCATTGGATTACTGGTTGAATATAGACGGAAATTGGGGATAGTGTATTGAAAAGGACCAGTTCTTTAGGTAGGGTGTTAGATTCGAAAGTTACCACACATGTGGTAGTAGGTACATAAGAAACTATATCATTAGTTTTAATTCTCTTGTTGAGTCTACGCATTTTAGTTATTTTGCAATTAGGATTCAATCCTTTACCATGTTCTATCATGTCGTTCTCACTAATGTCTAGTCCAATGTCTCTAACTACACCCATTACGGAAATCATGCGTGAAGGGATGTAAACAGATATTTTTCCTTGTCTAGGCCGTTTTTTCTACAAAATTATTCGCATAGTCAGGGCAATTAAAGTATACACCGACTCTTTTTAATCCCTTCCTACATATCTTTACTATTTTAAAGTCAATATAATTAGGACCATCATATAACAGCTTACCTAAACTAATTGGATTTAGGTTTCCTATATTCTTATCCCTGGATTCAACGTGAACCAGAAATGGACCACTATCGGTCACTTTGTATTTATTAGCTGAAAGTCTTATTTCCAGGTTAACCTCAAATCTCCTCTGAAGATGGTCAAGAAATCGGTTACATTCCTCTATAAGACTAGAGTCTTTATTGTTAGTAGCATCATTAGTTATATTCTTGATATCATCTTTAATACTGAACAGATCAAGTCTATATTCGAAGAATGATTCAAAAAGCGGTTCACAGCTTGTTGAGATCGTGGAGATAGTAAATCATAGACCCGGGTGGTACCTACCCCGGGACTATCTATATTCATTTTGTGTACACCAGTACACAGCCAGCTTGTAAAACGTACTTAAAAATGTCCGAGATAAGAAATGTCAAAAAAAATTAGGTGAAAAAAGAACTAAGTATAAACAATGATGCGAAAGTGAAATTATCAGAGATGGAAAATCAAAAACTCAATAAGAATAAGTTTGAGAAATATTAAGTAATTGTCAACAAGCAATTATATCACACTCACCAACCGGGAAAGACAGATAACACAGGGAGTAAAAAGGAAATGTCGGCCCGTGGTGCAGCGGTAGCGCATTGGCCTGGGATGCCAGGGGTCCCGGGTTCGAATCCCGGCAAGGACATGGATGTTTGTGTGCGTCTCGAGTAAAGTTTCTCAACAAACACAACCATGATCTGGGTACATGCCTTAGGGGCGAGCCCATTAAAGACAAAAAAAAAATTAGTACACGCTATGTTGCTCTGTCAGCGGTACGATCGAGAATTAGAATTTTTTTTTTTTATTCTAACACAAATGCGATGTGAAGACGCCACACCACCACCAAGACTTCACAACGTCCATGTCCTTGCCGGGATTCGAATCCGGGACCACTGGCATCTCAGGCCAAAGCGCTACCGCTGCGCCACGGTGGCCGACAACACGATCGAGAATGAACAATCACTTCAGTTCATCATAACAATAATATAACCTAACATTTAGTGAAAGGTTACAATTTACTTCTGAACATAACTGAAAATGACTTATTTTCATCGGTTTTCATTAGTAGTAATGAATACTTCATATAACTTTTAGTATTTCCTTTCGAACTATCGACGATATTACTATTAAATACTCTGATTTCAAACCTTATCGTTTTATTGATTGTCATCCAAAAAAGTCATATTTTATTTGTCAACAGTAAAAACACAAGAGCTTTTTTTTATCGGATAAATTTCTCTTTGCAACGAAACAGTTTTGCCAATCATTAATTTACGAGAAAAACTGACATGATAAAATCGCGACCGAAGGTGGAGCGATTTTATCTGATGTCAGTTTTTCGAGCAAATTTAGTGATTGGCAAAACTTTGAGTTGAAGAGAAATTTATCTGATAAAAGAAAAGCTCGAGTGTTTTTTGGCAAGATAAATTAACGACAGAATATATGGATGAACAACAACAATAATTATCTTTATTAATACAATAAAATTAATATTGTATTCACAGAAATATTTTTCTTGTACCATCTTCGCAGTCAAATTCCAAATTGCTTTACCGCATATTCTTTATAATCATCTCCATTTTTCTTTTTCATATTATAGGCCCAATCCTTTAATATTATTTGTAACTTAATGTATGTATTTTCGCAAATAAACTATATTATTACATATTATATTATATTTGCTACTTCATGTAATGGAATTATTTCGGACAATTCATACTTTCGAACTTGACAAAACTCCATAAATTGTCTCCAGGTGAAGCTTTTGTGTTTTTTGTAGATTGCTGTATAGACTTCTCGATATTTGTCGTAATTTGCTCAGTCGAAACTTCACCAAAACGATTCATCTTTTGGGTTCTTATATCAACAAAGTTAAATAATTACCACACCGATTCAAAATGAAGCACTATATGTTCAAAATTCAAAAATCTGACAGACTAATTGACATATTGAGGAAGAGAAGTTTTTATCGCGATAAAAAGGATGCACCTTTTTTATCGATATCAAAGTGACAATAACATTTCCAGGTCTATGATATTTAATATTGAAGTTAATTTATCAACTAAAGTGATTTCGGAAACTATTCAGGCAAATAGAAAGCTAGGAAAAGCATTATTTCTCCACCAATGAACGAGCGCTCAAAAGCACCTGCTCAGGGCTTCCTAAAATTTTTATTACTGACATCTAGTACCGGATCAATTTAAGGATAACATTACCTTAACCGCTGAAGAAGTATTTCACTATTGAAACGGCCTCATTAATACTACTCGTATCCCGGCAGAGTGTAGGACGCTTGAAAATGTCCTCGGTCTCATTGTTCAAAAACGAGACGTAAAGGAAGTGGAGGAGTGAAAGCATTTGATGTCAGGACAAAGCCGCCAACTAATGTGGGCAGTCTGTTTAACTAAAATGAATAAAACCGACTGATCAAATTTCGAAGGATTGTTTAGCGTCCTTTGAAAGGCTTATTGTGGAGTTGGTATTATAAAGAGCCAGTTCAGGGCGATGACATTACATCTCTTTCTTTAATTTTCTGGATATCTCGACTGACTGAATGGAGGTAAATATATTCAATGAATAACATAAATCGTTAGGGATCACTGTAATCTTTGGGTCCGTTTTGTGCAGGTATTTTGAGGTTTGTTTGTCTTTGGCAATCCTTCAAAGCGTGATTTTTGAAAACTTTTGAGCGATCTTTCTACTTAAACGAGTGCTTTATCGTTATGCTCAAATGTGTCTGTATATTTTCGAATTTTAAAGCGAAAATGGTACCAAACGATAGGGTTCGACTCCTTGATGACGAATTCGTGGTCAAATTCAATTCTGTCCGTGGGGCCGTCCGCCCGTTAGCACGATAACTTTCAAAGGATTGTCCTAGAAACTTGAGATTTTCAGGGTGAGTTAGGTTCCCAAATACCTAGGTTATATTCGTTAGCCAGCCAAATCGTACAGGGTGTTCCGTAAAATATCGCCATTCAAAATTTTTGTTCCTCAATATCTCAATTTTGTGGCCATAGTGAACCATAGAAAATTCAATTGGAATATTGAAAAGAATAATCTTTATATTTCCATGACAAGATATCCGATTTAGGTGAAATTTATTTGGTGAATGAAGACTGATATACTCAATGCTCATGCAAAATTTTTAGAGGATTGCATCATCAGAACCAAAGAAAATTTAATCAGAATATTGAAATGGAGATATATATCCGATTCGAGTGAAATTATTTTGTAAATGAAGTTAGATATACTGAAAGCTCATGCAAAATTTCAAGAGGATCGCATCATCAGAATCATATAATTTAATTGTTTTAATTGGCATGTTTTTACATATTTCAGTTTTTGAATAACTTCCTAAATATTTTTTCGATCGGGCTGAAATTATGCATTAATTTTATATAATTTTGTATCAATCTCAAGTTGAAGGGTGTGGTCAGAACAGCTCTGTAAGGGAGCACAATTATAGACCTTGAGGTCACAGTGAACTGTAAGCCCTTCTAAAATTATAACTATATCAATCTCAATTTGAGGTAATAGCCTCCTTGATTCACCAATGAACGAGCGCACAGGGATTTCTTAAATTTTTGAATATTTTCTGGAAAATATATCATTTACTCATGCGAAGGTGAATATCGCTCAAGTTTGAAGTGTCTAAAATGACCGTCCATATAGAAGGTGTACAATAATTCAATCCTCTAGCTTGGTCCAAACTTATTTTACTCAATATTTCTTAACCACCCTGTATACGCAACAGACCTACATTCTAAAATTAATTTTATTTCCTGCAACCTGAAATCATATTAATATGAATTTTCATCAGAAAATCTCATTTAAACTATATTTTTTTGTAAGTTAAGTCAATATCCCTAACTCATGTGGAGCAGATTATAAACATTAACTTTGTATGAGGATTCACAATCGTCTTCAGATGTATCATCTTTTTACGTTTCTTTCGTATAACTGAACTGTCGTAAGTATTGAAAGATATGAAATCGAATCCCCTCTTTTATTAATGAACCTATTCAACAAGAAAATGCATTCTATCCACGGATGAACCCCATGAAATCTTCGCGCCAAAAGTACGCAACTTCAATAAAAAACGAATAAAAGCTGAAAAAATGACAGTGTAGAATGCCACTGAAAACAGATCTGTTATAAGGTCAGTAAAAATGGTCTAGAGAATGGCATTTCTGGAAAATCAAAGAAACGTTACACCCTTATTTATATGCTAAGGGCGTATGGAATGATGTGGCATCCAGTTTTATTGCTGATCAGAATATAACATTACATCGAAATGTTCCGGATATGTTATTTCAGCTATTCGACCCGATACTATAAAGAAAATTTCTTTTAGAGTAACTAAAGTTAAAGGGCTTTTGTATTCCGTGCACGAACTGCTCGGAGTTTATATATTACGAATAATATCGAAAGGACATGAATGCCTTTTATGGGATATGCTGAAATGAGATCCATAATTTCGGGCTCTTACGATGAGGTTGTTGTTGTAACTATGATGTGAGTAAATTTGATTCTTGGCTCTTGGATAAACATTTCAACTGTTATTACTTATAGAGGAAAGTCGCCCAATTTTGGATATTTTTTTGATTGGCGCTTTTTTGCTAGTGATATAATTTTTTGATTAGATAAGAAACCAAATTTATTTATTAATTCTGAATTTTATGAATGTTGATATTTCTATTTTTGCAATTGTTTGAAATGATTCCCGATGCTAAACTTATCTTGTATCTCGCAGTGGGGCACACTGCAACGAAATTCTTTACCAAGCACATCTGATGCAATACTTTCTTTAATGGAATTGATCAAATGTCTATGTCTAATGAAATATAATAATAAAATTTTGTGTGGAATTTTTTTTCGATTACCACAAGCAGGCGCGGATCCAAGGGGGAGGGGGAAACTGGGGGAACTTTTCCCCCCAAATGGCCCTCGACCACCTAAAATTTTGCTTACATAATAATATGTGTAAGATTATCCATATGTTTAATGTCTATAAATACAGTTTTTGAATATTTTTAAAAATGGTGTTTTGAGCTACTCAAAAAATTCTTAAAATTCGGAGACGGCATCGGTTGCAAAATGCCAGTACATGAAAGAATTTATTCTAGATGGTTTTCTTCTGTTCTACGGAGTCCCCCAAATAACTCTCAGTTACCAGCATCCAAGACGATTTATGTTGGTTATCCCTTCGCCTAAATCTGCTAGAAGAATGACACTTTTTGAACTGAAATGAGTGCGGGATGGGGGTGAAAACGCACCGTCGTAGAAAAATGATTTTTTGGACTTGCAGACTTCTAGAATTTTGTCTACTCGTCTAAAAAAATCTTTTTTCTGGTTTGTTACGTCAATCACTATTTCATCTTCTATTTCAAGGGTCATCCGAAATTGAGGAAATGAATATAAAAGTTAATCCTGGTCGGAATCCTAGAAAATAATTGAAAAAAATTAAAATCATCATAACCCAGAATAATTATTCGAATGATTTGGCCCAATAACCAACTTAACCTTGCGTCTGCCGACCTCGCAATTTCAAGTCTCTAGCTTTTCATTCGAAATAGAGTGAGGACAAATTTCGAGACTTCAGACATTTGGGGAAAACTAAACCAGACTGTTTCCATTGAAACAAGCGCGAAAACTTCAGCTGCAGTTTCAGATGATTTTGAAATTGACAGACTAAAAGATAGAAAAATTTCCATCATACTCGTGAAGAGACAACTTAATACCTCAGATTACTGGTCGTTCAAAATATTTCTCGACGTAGATATAAAAAACCGCCCCACCAAAGTTGTGTCATATCCAGGATACACCAAATCCATCAGTGCTACTCAATTCAGAAAAGTCTCGAATAGCATAATCAATTTCCCTATCAATATGGCAGTTTCCTGACCCTAAAAGCCCGTTTTCCACTATGACGCATCGTGGAACTGTCAGACCGAAGGTGGGAAAATTCATTGTCCGAAATCAGCTGCCCATTTAGAATGGGTTGGAGAAGGGACAGGGAGGCAACCTGGAGAGGGGCGGGAGGGTCCATTTGCTAATGTACCTCGTCAATCTCGGTCCGGCGAGGCTCCAGGGCTCCCGAGTGTTCCTGGAATAGAACGGGAATACCGCAAAGTAAACACAACTCCATCCTTATTGTCCAGAATAGATTAGTATGCTCTTCGACCGCGCACTAATTTATAAAGGGATTTCTGCAGGTTGGGTTCAAAGGTTTTCCATTTGTAACTCTGAAAGGGCCTTAATGTGTTTCGGACTAATTTCGAACACAGGGCATCTTCGCAGGTTTGCTTTCCAAATAATAAAGTACTAACACTATGTTTTAGATAATAAGAAAATTATTAATATTTTTATTCTTCATGTCTTTACATACAAATGTTCACCAACGTTTCGACACAATTCGTGTCTTTATCAAGGCTGAAAATTTTATAGTGTGATCATAACAGATCCAAGTAAATAAACACAACAAATATAAACAAACAAATAGAATAACTCAGTATGAAATAAAAAAATAAAACAAAGATTATTAACAAAACCATTAAAACAAAGAAAGTATGAATGTAGTCATATTCTCTTCTACATTAATTTTCAACTTGTATTTTATCAGGAATCCACCCATTTGCTTTTAAATAAAAAACCAAGAAGTTTAGATGAAATATTTCCATGTCACATCTAAATTTCTTGGTAATTGTGACAGTGTTTATATTGGACAGGCTAGACAACTTCTTAAGGACATACTGAGACAATAGAGAACTTACGCAAACAACTTAAAAAAGAGAGACAAAACGGCTTTAACATTACATTCCTTTGAAAAGGGACACAAGTTCCAATTCGATGCAGCTACACAAACTCTATAAAGAAAGTAATGGATATGGTAGAAATATTAGTGAAATGATACAAATTATAACACTTAACAAAGCAGTTTTTTGGGAAGGTACCAACGAACTCAGCATTATATACATATAACAATTATTACTTCCCTTAGGAACTTGATACTACACATCTCATATTATAAGTGAGATACTATGTCTTCACACACTACGTTTTTTACATTTTGTCATCTTAAATATTTTGTTATTTTCATTTAATATCATTTTAATTACTTGATGGGTAAAGTTCACAAAAGTCCGTTAACGAAAGTATTGTCAACATAAAATAAAATAATTCCATTATTCCATATCACTACTAAATTTCTTGGTTTTTTCGATTAAAAAGCAAATGAGGTGGGTTCCTGATAAAATATAAGTTGAAAATTAAAGTAGAAGAGGATATGAATACATTTATACTTTTTTTTTCTTAATGATTTTGTTAATAATCTTTGTTTTGCTTTATTTATTTCATATTGACTTATTCTATTTGTTCGTTTTATATTTATTGTATTTATTTACTTGGAACCTGAAGAATAAAAATAGCTCACTTGCCTGATGATTTCCTTATTATTTAATATCATGGATGTCAATGAAATTATAATACCTGTATTTTGGTTTGTTTCCTGGAACTTTAAGTTTGTTTCAGAGTTCAAACAGTTCTGTCGAAAATTATGGAATTATGGTTTTCTTAAATGAAATATTTTACAGCTTTGTAGTTAGTCTTTCAACAATTCGAAACCAATTAGCAATACGAACGGTAGAGTATGTAATAACCAACGAATGCATGTTTGTCAGAAGATCAATTTATGAAAAAATCAATCTCGGAGAGATTCTGAGTTGCATTGATATTAATCAAACCATTCGTCTTGTTAACAACATTATAGCAGACGGAAGTTCATGTAGGATTGTTCATATTGGGTAAAATATCATTCAAATTTGATTCCCTGACAATTGGATTCATTTTATTCTTACATGAACATTTTTTCCTGAGTCTCAAGGCTACATTAAAAATTTCATTTTTATTTGAATTACCGTTTCCCCTATAAGAGCAATCGTTTAATAGATACCGACTTCAGATCAGGACTTTCTCGAATATCTACGCAGTTGGTTAGTTTTTCAACAATTCGAAACCAATTAGCTGGACAAACAACAGAGCATGTAATTACCTAACCAATAAATATTTTAAAAAGTACTACCTAGCTGAAATATGCTCACAGTTAGACAATTTGAAACAAATTAGCTAGACAAACGACAGAGCATGTAATGATGTAATTAATCAACGAATAAAAGTTTTCCTAATCAGATTTAAACTTCTTATGAACTTTTCGCTTGATAGACTCGGGCGAAATTGAAATAGATGTTCAGCAGTAGCGCAGTAGGACGTTAAAAAATCAACCTCGAAAGTACATTCTGAGTTGATTTTGTTAATGCCAAAGCTTCTGATTTGCTTTGGTATTAACCAAATCAATTTGTAGGTATTGTTAACATTATCGAAATCAAAATTTGACGCTTTCATTCGTATTGGAAAACGATAATTAAAGTCTGAATACATACCTGTCCGAGAACTTTCGATTTATTTCTATTAATTCACGAACTACTTTGTATGTCTTGAAGCTACATTATTAATTTCATTTTTCTTTGAATTATCGTTTCCCTGTACGAACAAGCGTCAAAAGATTCTGACTTCAAGTCAGGGCCTTTTCCAACTTAATATTATGAATATTCGGTTTTTTTCAACAATTGGAAACCAATTAACTGAACAAACCGCAGAGCATGTAATTAACCAACGAATAAAGGTTCCCTAATCAGATTTAAACTTCTTATGAACTTCTCGCTTGATAGACTCGGGCAAAATTGAAATAGATGTTTGTCAAAAGCGGACCCCGGAGGAGGAACAACTCAGGCGAAGTCCATAAGCTTTTATATAGTGCCTTAGATCCTGCCAATATTGCCTCGTCGTTCCCAACCGGAACTTGGACCGGGCCGGCCAACTTCCGGAACCGGAACGAGCTTCCCTCTACGGCCTGCTAACAAATAGCGAAACTTTTCCAAAGTTCCCGCATTTGTTATGCCAGTGGACTCTACACACACACAAATATCCAGAGCGGTGCTGTTTGGCTGGCAAACTAATAGTTTAACTTGACAGTGGAACTTTTAAATACGGGAGTTCAATTTAAAGTTTGATTATCCGTTATTCTTGTCCGGTTACTTTTCGACATCGATGCTGGAATGGATGGGATCTGGGGATTAGATGAGGGTAATGGGTTATGTGCAACTTTCTGGAAGTATGGTTTTGGGAATTTGGTATGAGTTCTCGTTTTACGTTGAGTTGAGAGTAATTTATGGTATTTTTAAAGCTGGGGCTACTTCAATTGAGGCGAATCTATTCGGTCAATATCTAGGACCTCAGTCAAGATATCTCTATTAGTATCATTTTATTAAAACTAAGGTTAGCTAGCCTGCCGGGAATTGCGACTATGTAGATTTTCTGTTCTCTACCATACTCGTTCATGGAAACCTATGGAGGTCATTAGTAGCGTGGACAAAACTGACGACGTCTTTAGGAGCCTTGGTCGTTACCTCTTGTGTGTCCAGGATCGGTTTTCCTATATTGATTGTTTCTGCTTTGATCCAAAGAGCCAGAAAAATTCATTTGCTGATTTTTCCGTAAGGTACAGATGATATTTCTACAGACAGAATTCCGTCAGCAATTATACCATCACCCGAAGCTAAGCTCGTAACAACTTCAGGAGTTTTCTGGTACAGGTAGGTGAAGTCACCACGAATTTTCTATCCTGAGTAAGTCCAGGAATGTTCTCCAGAGGATTATTCTGGTATTCAACTTCCATTGCGGGACCGCTACCTTACAGTGGTGTTTTTCAAGTCCACAGAAAGGCTCAGGTGCACCAAGTGTTAAGCTTGATGTACTTTCTGCAAGTTCATCGGAATTCAACAACTAAAATGCCCTGGCACTCATAAGTACCTCTTGCGAGTTGCTTTATGGTGTTACGGCACTCCAAGGTCAGAGCAGAGACCCATGGCAGTGTGATTCCAGGGATCTCAGCGTGGCCTGGCTATCTGTGATGATGAAGGCATGCACATTTCTTATGCCAGTAGACTCCACACACACACACACACACACACACTTACAAATATCTTGGGCGGTGCTGTTTGGCTGACAAAACTAATAGTTTAACTTGACAGTGGAACTTTTAAATACGGGCGTTCAATTTAAAGTTTGATTGCCGTCATTCTTGTCCGGTTACTTTTTTCGTCGATGCTGGAATGGATGGG
Source organism: Propylea japonica (assembly GCA_013421045.1). Taxonomy (NCBI): domain Eukaryota; kingdom Metazoa; phylum Arthropoda; class Insecta; order Coleoptera; family Coccinellidae; genus Propylea; species Propylea japonica. Next base: position 67,541,102 of record CM024239.1, read on the forward strand.
ATTTAGGGATTAGATGAGGGTAATGGGTCATGTGCAACTTTCCGGAATTTATGGTTTTGGGAATTTGGTATGAGTTCTCGTTTTACGTTGAGTTGAGAGTATTTTATGGTATTTTTCAAGCTGGGGCTACTTCAATTGAGGCGAATCTATTTGGTAAATTTCCAGGACCTCAGTCAAGACATCTCAATTATTATTATTAGAACTGAGGTCGTTATGGTTAGGTTAGCTCCTGGAAACTGCGACCAGGTAGATTTTCTGTTCTCTACTCTACTTGTTCATGGAAACCTAAGGAGTTCATTAATAACGTTGACAAAACCGACGACGTCCTTATGAGCCTTGGTCGTTACCTCTTGTGTGTCCAGGATCGGTTTTTCTATATAAATTGTTTCAAAGAGCCTGCAAATTTCATTTGTTGATTTTCTGTAAGGTACAAATGATATTTGTACAGACAGTACTCCGACAGCAATTACACCATCATCCGAAGCTAAGCTCACAACAGCCTCATGAGTTTTCTGGTATAGGTAGGTGAAATCATCACGGATTTTCTAGCCTGAGTAAGTCCAGGAATGTTTCTCTAGAGGATTATTCTGGTATTGACGAGATGAAAGCATCATCAACGAAAATTTATACTGATGCATCCGGTTTAAAAGAAAATTGCTCCTTATACCACCTCCTAAGCATCAGTTACATCTAAAATACCCCCATCGTTTTGTTCTCGTTCTGTTCCATTTATGTCCTAAATACATCTAGACAAACTTTCCTTACTCTAATGTCCTCCAACGCAAAACTTTCTTCAGATATACGTATCGAAGGTTTTCTCTAATATTTGGTTGGAAGGAACTCACGAGTGAAAATTTTGGGTATTTCCACAATAGGAAATACACTGAAGAAAAGCATCCTTAATGATGGTGTCGGAATTTTTCTGTGTTTCCGAAATTTCAATGAATACATTTTGAATGTATTTTGAACAATACGAACATAAAATATACAAACTATACAATATTTTCTAATAAGAAGAGGTTAACGCGTAACATCGCCATGAATGTCAATATAGTGAAAACAGAGAATAATATTAATCGATTAAAAACAACCAATATTAAACTCATACGTCGGAGCTAATCTCGTCTTCGTTCAAGACAAAATGCAAGAAAGTGGTATCAAAAGAGCACCTATGGATGGCCCTTTCGTCCTTATTATGACTCATCAGCAAAGGATAGCTCTGAATGATACAAGGTATTTCTTGGAACTTACAGCGAAATGGCATCTTCTTTAAGGTATTATACATACCGAAGACGCCATCTCCAGTTCCATACGAAAACCTACTTCCATAGCATGAACTTTGAAAGAAGTAGTGAGATGTTTACCACTTGTCGCATTGACTGAAGCGTTCTTGCATATCGCAAATTTCACGTCTTCAGTCCACGACGCGGTGTGCTCAGGGTAACGTCGGTTGACACGGTAGTAAATAATAAGAAGAGGTTAACGCGTAACATCGCCATGAATATTAATATACTGAAAGCAGAGAATAATATTAATTGATTAAAAACAACCAATATTAAAACTCATACTTCGGAACTAATCTCATCCTAGATATGCAAGAACGCTTCAGTCAATGACAAATGGTAAACATCTGAGTACTTAGTTCAAAGTTCATGCTATGAAAGAAGGTTTTCGTATGGAACTGGAAATGTCGTCTTCGGTATGTATAATACCTTAAAGAAGATGCCATTTCGCTGAAGTTCCAAGAAATATCTTGTATCATTCAGAGCTATCCTGTGCTGATGAGTCCTAATAAGGACGAAATGGCCATCCATAGGTGCTCTGTTTGATATCACTTCCTTGCATATTGTCTTGAACGAGGATGAGTTCAATATTGGTTGTTTTCAATCGATTAATATAATACTCTGCTATCATTATATTGATATTTGTAATATTCTCTATCAAAATGCTAAAAATATTCCAGTGATGAAGGAATATTTCGAGGCAGCATTCTATTTTAGTCCTAGAGTATATCTAACTAACTCCACCCTCGAATACCTAAAACAGTCCCTATATTCCTGAGACCTAAAACACGATCATGGACGTCAGTAAAAATAAAACTGTAGCACCTCTTTACCTTTCCGCGTAATGAATTATGCACAGATGTGAAAAAATCCATTAGCTGTCGAACTCAAAGGTAGAGTAGGCAATAAAATACGACGTTATAGCGTCGAAGTGCCCGTGCCTTCTCGGACGAGAGGAAAAAGTCCTGGAAACTCGAACACACATAGGGATGGATCTTGGGTCATCTCGTATTACATGCTATAGGGATAAATGGCGAATTTTATGCTTTCACCGAAAAATTTGTTTCATGTAGTAGAACTTTATCACAGCGATATGTCTTCAGTTTGAAATAACAAGTCAGGTGAAACATATTTAATATAATATCTAAGTCTGAAATATTATGGATATGTAATTCGCACTAAAAAAGTTCATATTTTAGAAGAACACATTTTGAATAGAGCTAGCAATATCAACCCTCAATGTGTAAGTGCATATAGAGATGACGAGTCGCACAAAGTGACAATTTTGACCAAATTTATCTTATTTCCATCCTGCAGCCAAACTCAGAGAAAAAAATATGCGGTGGATCTTGAATCATCTTGATTTAGGGATAAATAGCCAATTTCATGCTTTCACGAAAAAATGTCAGATATCGATTGAAATATAATCTCGGAGGATTCTGCATTTCTGAAAGAATGTATAGGTTTTCACTACCAGTCTCTGAAACAGAAATAATTAAAAAAATTTTATTTAAGATGAAGTGCTCCTGCGAAACTGTTTGCACTCATTTGTCAGGAGCATATTGGTTTTAAAAAAATTGTTGCCTAACAGTAAAACTAAAAAGGAAATAAATGAAAAGGATAATGTAACGTTTGAAATGTGTATTTTTTATTTGCAGTATAATTGTCAATAAAAATGCAAATGAACACACAATTTCGAAGATTTCATAAGTTTGTCTGAAGAAGGTGTCTGATATAGACACTGAAACGTTACATTATATCCTCTTCATTTATTTCCTTTTTTAGTTTTACTGTTAGGCAACAATTTTTTTCAAAACCAATTTGCTCCTGACAAATAAGTGCAAAGAGTTTCGCAGAGCACTTCATCTTAATTAAATTTAACTTGCATCTTGAATGCTGTTCTCAGATTGTACTTATTTCCAATTCTTCTAATCTTTTCAGATAACTTTTTAACATATATGGTATTATAATTTCTATTGTTTTTGCTGATTCGATTTAACTTGTTGTAGCTTTTGGTTCTATACTATTGTGTTCAATTGCTTTGGTATTTTCTAACAATTTCTTGGAATAGCAATTCTGCTTCAGAAATTCAAACATATTTTCTATTATTTCTTGATTATTAAAAAGGTGATTTGATTCGAAATGAAGGTACTGTACTGAATATTTTTCGGATTTTCGATGAACAATAATTCTTGGAATACCATTCAGTTCATGTATGCATAATTACCTAGAGAGAAAGCTTGTTATTATCTTCAATATCCAAGGTGAACTTCATGGAATCTTCGATACTGTTCAAATGTTGAAGAAAATTATAAATGATATCTCTTTATGTAGCCTCAGAGTAAGAAGTAAACATAGAGATGCTCTTACGCGTGAATAGTACTGCATTGTAATCAACCAAGCATTAGAGCGAGATGGAAAGCATTCCACTGCCGCTCTGGAATGAAGTAAACAATAGGTTAGATTCTCATTTCTACAATTCCTGAAATAATACAACATTTTCGTAATTTTGCCTTAGCTATAATCAACGGAAAAACCTTAAGCAAATATAAATTGCCACAAAATCAGTAAAATAATTCAGTTTATAAACGTCAAATCGAAATGAAAATGTGATCACATCGCATCCTGAAACTAAACACTAACAGACGATGATGCCAAACTGACAGAATTGTCTGTAACAGTCGCCAGCCATTAGTATCGGAATAGAGGGGCTGTAGACCAATTATACCAATGCGGAATAAACATACGGCACGAGTTCGTAACACCGGGATATTGTTCACGTGCATAAACAGATTTTACTTGGCTGCATAACAAAGAATCCAAGGCGTCTCTAGGTTTACTCTTTACTCTGAGTATGTAGCCAAATAATAGAGGTATCGTCAACGTATCTTCGTCATAGTTCTAGTTTCAACATACAGATGTGGTAGAAACGGATGGAAACAGGGGAGTTTCAGTGTTAAACTCACGCTGGTTGGAGTCCAGTGGAGCAGTGGAAGAATCGAAACCTCGGAGCGATGCGATATTGAATAAACGGAGGGTCTGTTGGAATGGCAGTCTGTAGTGGTAGTGGGGGATGGCGCGCAACGATCTAGGATCGAATCATTCGAATCGAAGAACTGAAGAAGAATCAGTAACACTCGAAACGGGAGATGGATAACGTCGCATGTCTATTGAAAATGAATACGACAAATTTTCTCCACTCTTATGGCGCCATGGGCGGAAGTTATTTGCCTCAATGAATGAAACAAATAATTTCCTGTTAAAATTAATATTCAGGTTCTTTTTCGCCATAACTGGTTTGAAAATAAAATAAATTCTATGAAAAACAAAAATAAATTCAACGAAAATAAAAAAATGAAAAAAAAACAGAAATTAATTCTACGAAAATAGAAAACAAATTAAAACATTTTATATTGAAGAAAAATTCAAATCAAATGTTCAAATAATCCACCTTGTTGTGCCAAACAGTAGCCAAATCTGTTATAAAGATTTAATCTCATATCTCGGAGAAGATTCGGCATACTTGCTATTTTGGAACAAAGTTGGATTATTTTGGACCTTAATTCAATAATGTTCGTCGCTCTTTCAATTTCTTGCCCATACACCATATTTTTGAGATATCCCCAAAGAAAGAAATCATTGGGAGATAAATCTGGAGATCTGGGGGGCCATTTGATCGTTCCGTTTGTTGAAATGAGACGATCAGAAAAAGTCGTTCTTAGATATTGTGTGACTGCGCTTGCATTATGACTCGGGCAGTCATCCTGTTGAAACCAAACATCATCGAAGTTAATAGGTAGCTGTCGAACTGTCGGAATAATTTGATTCTGTAATAGATCCAAATATTTTGCAGCGTTTAGGTTACCATCTATGAAAAATGGCCCTATTATGTTATTCCCCAGCATTCCTGTCCAAACATTAAGTTTTTCAGGATACTGGGTACGCACAGGAATAGTCGGGTGCTCATTTTCCCTAGACCAATATCTTACTACGGATGGGTTATGTATTCTATGCAAGGAAAACGATGACTCATCCGTGAATAATATATTGCTGAGAAATGAACTAGGACTCTCATTCTCTTTTTCCATCACCCTTTCGCAAAATTTCATTCTTTTGAAATGGTCTTCTGGAAAAATTTCTTAAGAAGTTTGCACCTTATAACATTTGTAACCATTTCTCTTCAAAATATTCCGAATATCGCCCAAATCGACTTGTTCAGCAATTTTACTACTAGAACAAGGTGCAATGGTCTCAACAGCAGCACACACATTTACTTCTTTTGCCAAACGATTTTCACTGACGGTCTTCGGTGGTTTATCAATTCTGCAATGAAGGCATGTTCGTAAATACCCACCTTGCTCGAACTTCTTGACTATTTTGGAAATAGCCGAACGTGAAGGTATCGGCCTATCTTCAAAAGCAACAATAAACGAATTTATTGTCTCCGCAATTGATTGACCACCGAAATACCATTTTATTATTTGAATTTTCTCTTCAACCGTATACATTTTGATTTCCGCAGAATCTAATTTATTCTCAAACCGTATGGTCTATCGCATCCAAAGTTTGGATTGCGACTAATTCAATCAGCGGACCGCGTTAAGAATTACAGCAGGAGCAGAGCGATGCATCCCCCACTACCACTACAGACCCGCCGCTTATTCAATATCGCATCGCTCCGAGGTTTCGATTCTTCCACTGCTCCACTGGACTCCGAACCAGCGTGAGTTTAACACTGAAACTCCCCTGTTTCCATCCGTTTCTACCACATCTGTATATTGAATCATCCCATTAGTCTGTTGATCCCAAAACAATCTGGGCTCGAATAATAAATCCAGCCTGAAGAAGATCAAATGAATTGTTTGTCCATTGATTGAATGAAAAATAGACCAAAAACATCGATGATTGCTTCTGAGCCCGGTCGAAAATAACAAACATTCTTAATAAATGACAAAAGTTGCTTTTCTAAACTAGTTTTCCTGACAACGTTTGGCCAATGCTGGTTGAAACATTGGATACAAGATGGAAAATTGATAGAAATAGCCCAAATAATATGTCAATATCCATCAACAAGAATTTCACGTCAACAAATACAGAACTACATTGAAAAACAACCTTAACGCACCGCTTCAATCTTCTCCCAAGCTACGCCACTGCACAAGGGGATGGATCTTGGGTCAGCTCGCGTTACAGATCTGCGCGACCCCAAGGAAATAAGCCGTAGATGGCGAGGCGGCATTTCCCTGACGGCTGATGTATGTTGGGGCTAGCCTATTTCCAGATATTTATTGTGTACTTAAGTGGAACGAGTTGCTGCCTTCTTCCAGGACCACCGCTCTATTATCTAAACAAAAACTGTATCTAAACAGACGCCGCCACGTAGCTATTGCAGACGATGGGGGACAGACGGCTTATGTTTCCATATTTTCGCAAAAGTGCCTAATTTGCAGAATTCTGGCTGCTTTTTATGAGCTTCTCGCGCGACTGACAAGGGTAATTGGGGATGTTTTGGAACTGGATGTCGCGTTACTTTTGTCTGGATAGGGGCAGCATCGTTTTTTAGGGTCTAGTTTCAATGTGAAACCATTGAAATATCTAAAATACTACATCATCATCATACTGAAAATGATATGAGTAATTATTAAAAACCTTATACTCATAAATGCGATTATGAATATATACCTATTTTATGGTTGTTTTAACATATCAGAATGAAACGAATTGAACTGCAAGACATAGCAGGTAAACTGTGAAACCTTCCTTGTTACTTGATTTTCAGATATTTAGAAAAATTGAAACCAGGTATCATTGACATATTATTTGGACTATTTTCATCATTTCTACTTCTTGTATTCATTTGTACTCAACGTGTTGGCCAGCTTTCGCCAGCGTCGTAAGGAAATCTCTTAGAACTTGCTACTTTCAAAAAAACGAATTTCGTCATTCTTTATCAATTTTGAAATTTTCTTAGAAATCAAACATCCATGACTTTTATTTATTTTGATTCATTTATTTGTCAAAAAATTCATTTGATCTATTTAAACTGGATCTTATTATTGGAGCCCAGATTGTTTTGAAAAAAAAACAGCTAATGACTGTTGGGGCTAGTCTATTTTCAGATATGTATTGTGTATTTAAGTGGAACGCTCTATTATCTAAATGAAATTGTATCCAAACAGACGCCGCCACGTAGCTTTTGCAGACGATGGGGGACAGACGGCTTATGTTTCCATATTTTCGCAAAAGTGCCTAATTTGCAGAATTCTGGCTGCTTTTTATGCGCTTCTCGCCAGATTGACAAGGGTAATTGGGGATGTTTGCGTTCCTTTCGTCTGGATAAGGGCAGCTTCGTTTTTAAGGTTTCAATGTGAGATCCGAGGACATTTCATTGAAATATCTAAAAAACTACATCATCATTATACTGAAAATGAAATGAGTAAGCATTATTAATGCTTTATACTCGTACATGCGATTATGAACACATATCATGTTTCATGGTTGTTTGAACCTATCGGAATGAAACAGAGTGAACTGCAAGACATTGCAGGTAAACTATGAAACCTTCTGTGTTACTTGATCTTCCAATATGTTGAAAAATTGGAACCAAGATATTATTGACATATTATCTGGTCTATTTCCATGATTTCTGCTTCTTGTATTCAGCCAGGCTCGCTGCGTCGGAAAGAAAACTCTCAGAAATTACAACTTTTGAAAAAGCAAATCTCGTCACTTTTGGACATTTTCGACATTTCTCAGAAATCGAACATTGACGACCTTTATATTATATTTTGATTCATTTAGTTGTCCAACAATTCATTTGATCTATTCCAACTGGATCTTATTATTGGAGCCCAGATTGTTTTAAGAAAAAAATCAGCTAATGTATGTTGGGGCTAGCTGCCTATTTCCAGATATTTATTGTGTACTTAAGTGGAACGAGTTGCTGCGTTCTTCCAGGACCACCGCTCTATTATCTAAACAAAAACTGTATCTAAACAGACGCCGCCACGTAGCTTTTGCAGACGATGGGGGACAGACGGCTTATGTTTCCATATTTTCGTGAAAGTGCCTAATTTGCAGAATTCTGGCTGCTTTTTATGAGCTTTTCGCTAGACTGTCAAGGGTAATTGGGAATGTTTGCTTTCCTTTTGTCTGGATAGGGGCAGCATCGTTTTTTAGGTTTAAGGTTTCAATGTGAGATCTGAGGACATTTCATTGAAATATAGAAAAAACTACATCATCATAATGAAAATGAAATGATTATTAATGCCTTATACTCGTACATGCGATTATGAATACAAATCATATTCATGGTAATTGGGAATATTTGCGTTTCTCTTGTCTGGATAGGGGCAGCATCGTTTTTAGGTTTAAGTTTCAATGTGAAATTTTAGGACAGTTCATGGAAATATTGGAACACCTACATCAATATCATACTGAAAATGAAATGGAGTAATCATTAATAATGCTTCATACTCGTACATGCAATTATCAATACATATCATATTTCATGGTTGTTTGAACCTATCAGAAACAGATTGAACTGCAAGACATCGTAGGTAAACTGTGAAACCTTCTTTGATACTTAATCTTTCAATATGTGGAAAAATTGAAATCAAGATATTATTGATCTATTATCTGAACTATTTCCATCATTTCTGCTTCTTGTATTCAATCAGCTTACGCTAGCCTCGGTAGGAAAACTCTTAGAACTTACAACTTATAAAAAGCAAATCTCGCCACTCTTTGTCGTTTATGACATTTCTCAGAAATCATTGACGATCTTTATATATTTTTGATTCATTTAGATGTAAAAAAATTCATTTGAACCATTTAAACTGGATCTTAATTCTTGGAGTATGGATTGTTCTGAGAAAAAATCAGCTGATGTATGTTAGAGCTAGCCTATTTCCAGATATTCATTGTGTACTTAAGTGGAACGAGTTGCTGCGTTCTTCCAGGACCACCGCTCTATTATCTAAACAAAAACTGTATCTAAACAGACGCCGCCACGTAGCTGTTGCAGACGATGGGGGACAGACGGCTTATGTTTCCATATTTTCGCAAAAGTGCCTAATTTGATGAATTCTGGCTGCTTTTTATGAGCTTCTCGCTAGACTGACAACGGTAATTGGGAATGTTCTGGAACTGAATGTCGCGTTACTTTTGTCTGGATAGGGGCAGCATCGTTTTTAGGGTCTAGTTTCAATGTGAAACCATTGAAATATCTGAAATACTACATCATCATCATACTGAAAATGATATGAGTAATTATTAAAAACCTTATACTCGTAAATGCGATTATGAATATATACCTATTTTATGGTTATTTTAACTAATCAGAATGAAACGAATTGAACTGCAAGACATAGCAGGTAAACTGTGAAACCTTCCTTGTTACTTGATTTTCAGATATTTAGAAAAATTGAAACCAGGTATCATTGACAGATTATTTGGACTATTTTCATCATTTCTACTTCTTGTATTCATTTGTACTCAACGTGTTGGCCAGCGTCGTAAGGAAATCTCTTAGAACTTGCTACTTTCAAAAAAACGAATTTCGTCATTCTTTATCAATTTTGAAATTTTCTCAGAAATCAAACATCCATGACTTTTATTTATTTTGATTCATTTATTTGTCAAAAAATTCATTTGATCTATTTAAACTGGATCTTATTATTGGAGCCCAGATTGTTTTGAAAAAAAAAACAGCTAATGACTGTTGGGGCTAGTCTATTTTCAGATATGTATTGTGTATTTAAGTGGAACGCTCTATTATCTAAATGAAAATTGTATCCAAACAGACGCTGCCACGTAGCTTTTGCAGACGATGGGGGACAGACGGCTTATGTTTCCATATTTTCGCAAAAGTGCCTAATTTGCAGAATTCTGGCTGCTTTTTATGAGCTTCTCGCCAGACTGACAAGGGTAATTGGGAATGTTTGCGTTCCTTTTGTCTGGATAGGAGCAGCATCGTTTTTTAGGTTTTAGGTTTCAATGTGAGATCTGAGGACTTTTCATTGAAATAACGAAACAACTACATCATCATACTGAAAATTATATAAGTAATCACTATTAATGCCTTATTCTCGTACATGCGATTTTGAAAACATATCATAAAGGATTTTCCAATGAGAGGTATTATTTTGATATTCAAAGAAAAATGCCATTTTTCAATATAAATGATCGGATGTTTATTTCATTACAAAGAAAAAGCTATGCCGTTAATAGTAGAAAATAACATCAGGCAAATGACCACCACGACCACGCTTACAGGACCATATATTATCCTTTTAATGAAATTTTCCATAACCAAATCACGAAGTACCTGCCTTATGTCCTTGATAGCCTCACGAATACTATCTTTGAGGTCTTGAATCGACGCTGGGCTATTGGCGTAGACCTTCTCTTTCACGTGGCCCCAAAGGAAGGTGTTAAATCACAAGATATCGGTGGCCAATTGTGATCACCTCTTCGAGAGATAACACGGTCCGAAAACTTTTCCCTCAAAAGATCAATGATTGATGATCGGCCGGCTTGAGTTCTTGTGTCAACTAAACTTTATAAGCTTTAAGACCCAAATCTTTATGCAAAATACGATGTAATGACGTTTGTGGAATGCCTAATTCCAAAGAACGACGAGGAATGGACAAACCTCGGTTTTCTTCAACACTTTCGGCTACAGCAGCAATATACTTGGCTGTTCTTAAGCGACGTGCACGGGTTTTATTTCTTCACATCACTTACTTGCCTCAACAGCTCGAATTTTTTCACCAATTTCTTTATTGCGGTCCGACAAGCTGCTTCGCGACGAACCAAAAATGTTCGAGTTCATAGTAAATTTCAATACGTTCTTGAAGAGTGTATCGTTTCATTTTTATTAATGGCAAAGTTCCTACGTGTCAAATGTCAAAAAATAACAGCTTCAAACCTAACATCTACCGAAATAGCGGGCTATTCAAAATAACACCTCATATTGGAAAACCCTTTACAAGGTTTCCCAAGATGTTTAAAAAGCCAACATCTCGGCTGTTAGACAATGTTGAGAGTCCAAACGAAAAGTTTTATAATTGCATCAAAAACTCTATCAGAATCTGTCGTTTGTCGGGAGAAATTTTCCTCCGAATTTCACAGTCATAATTTTCATAAAATTATCGGTAATTTCGATTTACGCGTGCAACTACTACAGATAGGTAATGAAACGAATAAACAGATTGAAATGTTCATATTTCATAGTAGGAAATAGCACAGGTTTCAACACAGTATGTACCATATATTGCGACACTGTTACCACCACCACCAACTGCCATCAACGCTTCCAAGTTTCCACCCCAAAAACCCAATAAAATTATCGACGTCAAATATTTCATCAACTCAAAATCAGAAATTCGTCGCCCTGTCATATCCCGACGTTTCGCCTCTTTCCGCTTTTTCATCCGTTTACGTCCGCAATCAGAGCTCAGATTCCACCCCACGCTAGGGTGTGTTTCATATAAAATAGCCACACCCTAGTCCAGTGCACAATCGAACTTCCTTTTTGGATACATGGATGGACTCCCCCACAGTCATTTATAAACAGGGATCAGAACAGTCAAAAATAAAGTGGTGGATAACACCGTGCATTGGGTGGAAGACAACTGTTTTATACTGATGATGGTGCTTCTCATGGCCCCTGTTTCATTTGAAGTCCGCTTGGATACTGCAGTCGTATATGGGGACTGCTTTATATTTGAAATTCAGATTTTTATGGCGTGGCGTGATTGAGATAGTTTTGGGAGATATTTGGACATCTCCCATTTTATCATTGTGTGACATCATCTCGTTTTGATATGCTGAATGTATGATGCTACTGATTTTATTGGTTCTGGGATCAATAGTCTTGACGTACGTCCCATATGATTCAAAAAGTAACGAAAAATGTACATTTGTTCATTTATTATGATACACCTTCGATGTACAGTGGAACTTTAATATAACGGACGTCTGTATAACGAATTTCGTACAAGACATTGCACCTTGAATCCCAACTCCATACTAAAAGCACCCTCTAAAACGAAGCAAATTCTCTCTATAACAAAATATTCGAAGAACCTCACTCTTTGAAGTATTGGTAAGAAGGTATAAGGGTGGGTTTTTTCCAAAAATTTTCCGGACGTACCTGATAAATCCCGAACTCAAACTAAATCATCACGGCGGGCAGAGAGATCCATCTGAAACAGTTTTAAATACACCCCTGGCTGATTGGTTTCAATCTAACCATTACGCAAGTGTGAAAGTTGTGCGAAAATGTCGAAAAGGAAGTGCTTAAGTTTGATTGATAGACTTAAATTTATTCATGAAGTCAGCCGCTACATGCTGACTATAGAAACAATTTTTCTGTATAACGAAATTTCTTTATAACGAATTTTTTTAGCGTATTTAGCAATTTCGGTATAGGGAAGTTCCACTGTATTCGACATCGAACTTCCTCTTCATTTCTCGCTGCCCATCCTGAATCGTAAGGTTTTAGCTATAAGAGCGCCCAAATATCTTCTTTGAGTCGAGCCTATGGAAAGTTAGGGGGATTGTTCTTTCGAAAAAATTGTACGTTTTGGTCGGCAAGCCAATCTTCAGTTTGTCTTGCATGGTGGCAACATCTAGGAATTCTGACAAGCTGGTGGGCATTATATTTTAGTGCTTATATTCCCGCGACAAAGTACCTTTTCAACTTCAAATTGAGACTAATCACATTCAAATTGGGATTAAACAAATTCAAAATGACAATAGGCAACTTCTTAATGGTAAACACAATCGAATTGGGATTAAACAGATTAAAAATGACAATGAGCAACTTCAAAATGGTAAACACAATCATATTGGGAATAAACACATTCAAAATGGGACTAATTAATTTCATATTGGGAAATTACGTTTCCACTTGAATTTGATACTGATCTACAGGGTTTCTGAATTGATGCGAAAGATTTGAGAGGGTGTTTCCTCATATCATTTCATGGAAAAAAGTTCCAACAAATGTAGATCCTGAAATGCATTGTTTCCAAGATACAGGGTGTTTATTTTTCACTCAAAAACTGACTAAAAATAGTGGTACACCACTGAGATAGTTTTGAATTCTTCGTTCAATTTGTAATAAAACATGTCTTCTGCCTTTTTTCGTGCGGAGCGATGTTGTAAGAAAATAAAACATCTTAACGCGTATTTATCGTCACTTAAACAGGGCGTCAAGATAAAAAGCACCATGTATAGTGCCACGTGTGATAGAGGGCCATAAAATATGAAAAAAAGATCCCATGAATATATGTCCGAAACTGCTTCCTTCAAGAAGTTTATTATTTTATTTGTATTTTAATAACTTTGGGCAGAGAAGTGAGAATTAAACAAAATGTGATATTCAGGAGTTTTGTATGATGCAGAATCCAAAAACTTATCAGTTTTTAGATTACCACTAGCAGGCGCCACATACAGGATTCCTCCACATTTAAATCAACTACATATTATTTACCTTACACAGTATGTCATTCTGGACTCTATCTTTTTTCCTTCAAAAAGGTATACTTTAAGTCGCTAGGACTAACAGTTTCCGGTAAAAATGCATAGAAAAGTTATGATGCAAGCAAATTGTCCTAAGTATCAAAGTAACCTACTTACAATAACTAAGACAAAACACTTCAATAATTAAGTAATAAAAGGTGATTTCAATGTGTATGAAATTGATCATTAATGACCCATTACAATGCTCAATTTTTGCTATTTTAATGTGCAATCCTCATGGAAACCATTCACAAAGTATTCAGAAGAACTACGAAAAATGTCAAAACTCTACTGGAACATAGATACATAGAAATTTTATTATATCAAATGTAGATCTTGTGCCAAATGCGAATGTATTTCAATCAATTCATACACAATTCATATTGAATTGATAATCTTGTAATCAACTCTGTTATTAATCGAGCGACTAATGGTCGCTCCGCTCACGCGTTAAAATATCTTGACCATTAGTCGCTGTCTTTAATAACCTACTTGATTCCATAACTATTAATAACAACAGCAAAAGACTGATTCATTCTCTCTTTCAGTTAGTCAATTGACATGGCTTTGTATATGTATAATCCAGTATTTGTACGAAATCACACGATACAATAAATCATAAGAAATGATACCACTAAAAACTAGAGTATCCTAAATTGATGTATACTTACATTCAACTTTTCAGGTGGCTGATAACGCAACATTCAATACCATTAAAAATTTGTAAAACAGGAACATATAATATCAATTCGTTCGTTGTATATTTCAAACTACATACGAATTATGTGCGCTTCATTCCCTGGGTTAAAAAAATCAGACAGTGTGATGTGAACAGTAGTAGGTAATAAACTATCAATACCTTAGAGAGGTAGGTGATGCATAGTCACCGAAATTCGCTGACATCTGGGACTCGATCCATTGCTGGTACAGAGACGTCACGTTACGCAGCCCTTCTAACCCAAGCAGCCCCCCACTGGGTCCCCAGACTAAATAATACCAGACACTCTATACAACCACAAAACCCTTTGGAGATCCGATTATTTTTTCTATGAACTATGCCCCAGAAAGGGGTGGTTCGTTTGGGTAAAAAAAGTTCAATTAAAACACCTAAGTCATGGTGTGGGTCGCTGGGTATGGATGAATTCACTCTTTTCATTGAACTTTAAAATTGAAAGGATGGGTAGGAATTGTTTTTGCTACCATTTGGCCAGCGGGCATGATGGTTTTTGTACCTTTGAAATATTCCATCAATATTGATTTCGAAATATAGGGTTTTTTCATTTGTGTTAAAATATCAAGTAATTAATTTTCATTTAAATATTGAAACCCTTTAGATCCGCTAGTTTATTCCGATGATTTCAATATTTTGTTCGAAAACCTGACTATACGAAAGAGGCAACAAATAATCATTTTGATTATCTAAGAGTCTATTATTTCTGAGGTGATTTTGATTACTGTTGTTAACATCATAAGAGAGGAGGTCTATAAACTTTTAAAAACAATTAAACAGAAACAAGTATTATGTATAGTGTAATATATTTTCATAAGTAGAGTTTTTTTCACACGACTATCTGTTACCGATTTCATAAAACAAGACGGAAATTATTAAATTTTAAAATTAATTTCAGTTTCCATATACTCCACTAAATTGTTTGGATTTTTTACATTCTATTTCTATATTCAACTTGCAATTTCAATAATGCGTGCCTTTTCAAAATCAAGAATTATTCTTTCCATTAATTATTTTTATACAATTAAAGACTGTTTGAGAGATTGTATACCTACATATAAATGCTCTCAACAGAATTCTTGCACATATATAATTCCTATTGTAAAATAATCCAGAATAATCATAATTTTATGTAAAATGAAAATTTTTCCACCAAATTTTTAACATAAAGTCATTAATTCAGTGGTTGAAACAAAAATATATTTCCCCGACTATTGATTAACATTTAATTATTCTGAAGAAATCGAATAACTTCAACATAACACCTTTCATTATGAAAGCAGCTTCCTTTAATTTTCTTCATTCCGGTTTTTTTATATTGTGGAAGCTTCACCCCATAAAATCCAATGGCGTTCATTCAAAGCATGATGGACAAGACTTTGATTCATCAGAATCTCCCTATTGAGCTAGTTTTTTGTGTTCTTTGATTAGCACATTGAAAGGACAGTAGTAAAGTAATAAGGACTCTACCACACTCACAAGGTACTTCCTATATTATGCAATTCTTGGTAAGTTGATTTTAATATCAGGTTTTAGGTCAGCTGCATAAGCCCGAATAATGAAAGCAAATCACCAAAATTTGAATATATACTTAGTCCGTTCACGAAAGTTAGAGCGCATAGTAGGCGTTTGTTAATTTATCTGAAGTTGGCAGTATTTGCTGTCATAACGTAAAATAAAGTCAATGTTGCCGAATAGAGATGTGTAACACAGTGTTACGCCGCGCAATTGCGCCAACTCAGTTGACTGTGTTGAGTGTGTCAACTCACATTGTCCGAATCCATCAACTCATGGCGCAACTCAACTCAATGAAGCGGTCAGCGCTAAGGTATCAGTGTTTGCCTAACGAATACGGTATCATAACTCGGTAATACACTAAATACAGAGTTCGAGTTGAACTGGATCATTTAATTTCAACGAAATGGTAATTGTCTATTGCTTTTAGCACTTTCAACTTCTCCATTATATTAAAGTATTCATGATATTGTACACTCTATGAATTAATTATATTTGCACAAAACGGTTTTTTCTCCAAAACTTTCGATAGTTTGTTCAATTAAAAAAAATGGTTACCGGTACACAGAATAAATAGCCTAATTGGGCGTTTTGAGACATGGTCTGTAACTCATTTTATAGGGCAACCTTGTTGTAGGTTCCAAAATTGTATAGTATGCTAAAAATCTGCCATAAAAGACTAAAAAAGAAATTAACCAAAATTTCTTGGCCTGTAATATGCAAACGAGATCCAGGAAACTACTCGGTACCCCGGCCCCGGGCAAAGTTTTACAATGATCTGGAGTGAGTCATATTTTGTGTGCCGTGCGTCAACACTGCCGAGTGCCGGATGCCCGCGGGTTATTGCTGCGCTATAGCGCAATTTTGAGTTAACTCAATGAGTTGACACAGGAGCTGCGCTTGAGTCACTGTGTTGGCGCACAAGAATTCACTGAGTTACACATCTCTATTGCCGAATATACCCGGCCTCGTCCGACGAGCTTGCGAGTTATCAGAGAACTCTATGCAATATTGACAACATTGCGTTACAATCTGACAAGAAAATAAACAACATAACCTAAAATTTTAATATACACAGTGGAATATGGCAAATTTCTATGGCCAACCGACGGCTCAAGCTTTCGTGAACGGACTATATGAAGCTCCATGTGAGTGTAGTAGTTTCTATCTTCGAGAAAATAAACGTTCTCTAAAAGTTCGAATCAAAGAACACAGTTTAGTGAAGCAACAAAACTTCTTTCAATTTAACAATGGTCATCAAATTAAGTTCTGGAAAAAACAGGAGACCTAGTGTTCCAGAAAGTATGCTACTCTGTAGATTTATGATCGAAATCAGTATGTCTCTTGGTGTAAACTCTAAATTGATAAGATATGAGAACAAAACTTAGAAAACAATTAAATATTCAAATGAATACGAAAAGTTTATAGCCCTCTTTTCTCAAAATTATTCAGGCAATCATATAATCTTTGTAACTTCAGTTTAGAAACATCCAGTATAGGTTTAATAAGCTAGAACCTATGGACATCTATTGTTCGATTGTCTTTACTTTGGCAAATAAAACGTAGGTATTTCTCAAAAACTTTATAGATTTTCACTCCCAGTCTCTGAAACAGAAATAATTAAAAAAATTTCAGTTAAGATGAAGTGCTCCTGCGAAAATCTTCGCACTTATTTGTCAGGAGCAAGAAGAAGAAGGTGTCTGATATAGGCACCGAAACGTTACATTATCCTTTCCATTTATTTTTTTTTTAAGTTTTACTGTTATTAGGCAATAACTTTTTCAAAACCAATTTGCTCCTGACAAATAAATGGAAGATTTTCGCAGGAGCACTTCATCTTAATTGAGATTTTTTAAATTATTTATGTTTCAGAGACTGGGAGTGAAAACCTATGAAGTTTTTTGAGAAATGCAGAATCCTCCCAGATATATTTCAATCGATATCCAAAACGTAGGTAGTTTATGAAATTCAGAATTAATATATTCTTCTACTAGCTTAAGTTTTTTGTTTTCTCCAGGCTGTAAGTCCCCCTGCAACAATGTCCCACTATCGTGTTCCAGTCCTCAACTTCACATCAAAATAAATACAGTTGCATCAAAATTTTATCATAAATTCCCTAAATTATGGCCCCTACCGACCCTCTAAGTTAGAAAAGTGATCAAATACTGACTTGAAGTCTTAGTAACACTCAGTTAAAAAAACATCAAAATCATTTCAGTAGCTATGGCGTCATGCGCTTCTTGACACGATCACGCTAGATTTCCGCGGGAATGAGGTATTTTCCCGCCGTAAAAAGTAGCCTGTGTCCGTGCCTAGGATCCTATCTTTATATTTACCAAGTCTTATAAAATCCGTTTAGACGTTAAGGCGTGAATGAGCTAAACTTTTAAAACAAACGATTAAAAATCACTAACTTAATTAGTTTTCTGCCTACTGCCTACGCCTTAAGTACGACAGCATGAATATTAATAGCCCATATCCTTTTCTAGGTTACTATCTATCACCTAACTAAATTTCATCAAAATCTGTTCAGCCGTTTAGGCATGATACAGCAAAACTCCCAGCAAAAACCATAAAAAAAAATCACTAACTCAATTCAGTTTCTGCCTACTTCCTACCCCTAAGTACGATGACGTGATCATTTTGATTTTATATCCGTTTTTAGGTAACCATCTATTACCTTACTAAATTTCATCAAAATCTGTTCAGCCGTTTAGACGTGAAAGAGCCAAAGTCGCAACAAAAACCACTAAAAATCACTAACTCAATTTAGTTATCTGCCTACTGCCTACCCCCTAAGAACGATGGCGTGATTATTTATAGCCTATGACCATTTCTAGGTTATCATCTATCACCATACCAAATTTCATCAAAATCCGTTCAGCCGTTTAGACGTGAAAGAGTAACAGACAGATAGAGTTACTTTCGCATTTATAATATTAGTATGGATTGTTGTACCAAAGAAAAATTCCACTCCTTGGCAAGAAATTTTTAATTCATTCCTAAACACCCTTCACTAAAATATAAACTCAATTCGAGCACTCTTCTGAGAAATTATCATCTGAACCATCTCGCCATTCAACAACACTTCAACTAATTGACTGCATTCGTGAGATCGATAAGAATCTCAAAGTCAATCGCAATAGTATTATTGTGTATCTGGGTCCCCTACGACTAGCCGAGACCTGCCTGAACGACCCTTTTTATATTTTGGGTAAACATACCGCCCGGGAATTTACTGAAACGATGTTTTTCCAACAAAAAGCAAATACAACAATGAGGTCTGAAATATGTGATTTGGGGGATAAATGTCGTAATAACGGTTTAGATTTCACGCGTATCTAAGGGTGGTAAAGTGGCTTCATCACAGGTGTCTGATGAATTTCATAACTCTATTGGGGATGGTATTCGTTTTAGGGGAGAATCATTGGAAAATATGGAATGTAACCTGTTGAATGGAAGAAGGAATTCTTTTATTCTATATGATGGAAATGTAGTCTTTCAGTAGTTACTTGTTTTTTTAATAAATTCTTTTCGTTCATTTTTGATACTATAGAAAATTTTATTCATCTGTCAAATACGACAGACAACAATGTTCCGACTGATTTTTTATTGTTGTTTTAGCCAATGAGCATACAATTAGGCGATAATTTTGCATTAGTGCAAATTATCGATAATTCGTACTTGTGCAAAATTATCAGGTCCTTTAAAATAAATGCAGACGTAATTATGAACGTTATTACTTATTAGAGTAACATGAAAACTGACAGCAACTTACAGCGACACAATACGATTTGATGGATTCACAAAATTTTCTTATTAAATTTAACTCTTGCAATGAAAATGAATCGATAATTTTTGACAAATCTGCTCTCATGCAAGTTAAACTGTAAAAGGCACTCGAGCGCTCCGCGCACTCGTGCTCTTTTTCAACTTAACTTGCATTCGAGCATATTTCCCAAAAATTTTCGATAATTTTCATTGCACTAGTTAAATTACAACTGATAATTTTCAGATGGTCTTGAGCATTCTTCTGCTTTTCTCTTCCATCAATTTTTCAGATCTGATTTCGGAATATCTCGTCATCCTAATTAAATACAGTGAAACTTCCCTATAACGAATTTCGTACAAGACATTGCATCTTGAATCCAAATTCCATGTTAAAAACTCCCTCTAAAACGAAGTAAATTCTCTCTATAACGAAATATTCAAAGAACATCATTCTTTAAATGGGTATTGGTAAGAAGGTATAGGGGTGGGTTTTTTCCGAATTTTTCTGGACGTACGTAATAAATCCCGACCTTAAACTAAATCATTACGGCGGGCAGAGAGATGCTTCTGAAACAGTTTCAAATACACCCAGGCTATTTGGTTTCAATCTAACCATTACGCTTGTGCGAAAGTTGTGCGAATATGTCTATAGGAGGCGCTAAGTTTGAATGATAAACTTAAATTTATCCGTGAAGTCGACCGTGACATTGCCGACTAAAGAAACAAATTTTCTGTACAACGAAATTTCTTTATAACGAATTTTTTTGCGGATTTAGCGCTTCCGTTATAGGGAAGTTCCACTGTATATTGTCCGGTATAAATGAGAAACAAGTGAAGCTCTTTCATCCCCACATTGCCTCCTAAGTCGACATTAAAGAGCCCTTTTCTTTATTATAGATACTTTCGACAAAATTTTACATTATCGATGAAAAATTACCTCATCTTATAGATATTTGAAATTTCATGATGTTGGCAAGTAGAAACTCTTCGAAAATAATTCTTAACATATGTTCATAACCAGTTTATTCATTTTTCTTTCACTCAATGTTTTAAAATCTCGATATGCGATGTGAGTCCAGCGTTAAGTTTGGTGCGAACTTGTTATTCTGGAGCAATTTGAGTAGAAAAACGAATTAAAATAAAACTTGCAGGTTTTATTTATTTCATTGTGCAAATCATGAAATCAAGTAATGATATTATCAATTTAGGAAAAATGTGACCTCTTTTTTTGAATAGATTCACAAAAACATTATGATATGATATGGTGTGATATTGCAAAGCGAATTTTGAGATTGGAAAGAATGAGTAGATAAAAAAATGAACAATGAAATCTGATATCTGAAAAACTTTATAGGTTTTCACTCCCAGTCTCTGAAACAGAAATAATTAAAAAAATTTAATTAAGATGAAGTGCTTCTGCGAAAATCTTTGCACTTATATGTGTCAGGATCAAATTGGTCTCGAAAAAACTGTTGCCTAACTGTAAAACTGAAAAAGGAAATAAATGAAATGTAGTCTAATTAAACTCCGAATGAGAAAAAACACAATATTCTGAAGATTTCACAAGTTTGTCTGAAGAAGGTGTCTGATATAGACATAGAAACGTTACATCGTCCTTTTCATTTATTTCCTTTTTCAGTTTTACAGTTAGGCAACAATTTTTCAAGATCAATTTGCTCCTGACAAATAAGTGCAGAGATTTTCGCAGGAGCACTTCATATTTATTAATTTTTTTAATAATTTCTGTTTCAGAGACTGTAAGTGATAACCTATAAAGTTTTTCAGAAATGCAGAATCTTACCAAATATATTTCAATCGATAAATGAAATCTGAATGGACTAATTCTAGCACTATGATAAGAGTAGTTTGAAATGGCAAACAGAATGCAACATTCAGATTTCTCGAAAACAGAGCCATTTTCAAATTACCAAATTCGGACCTGTAATTTTGCACAAGGACTGAATATGTGATTCTGAACATTTTTTTTCAACACTTTTCGTAATGGCCACAATTTATTTCTTTTCTGAAATATTTTCAAAACTGGTTCTCGCGTTATAATAATAGGGCGGGGATGGTATTCGCTCAGGGGAAAATCATCGGAAAATATGGAATGTTACATGTTGAAGGGAGCAAAGAATTAAGATCATTTTGAGGCTCTTCATTTGGTTTTATTTTTTTGAGAAGGTTTACTTGAAAAAAATTTGATAACTAATAATTTGATTATTGGAGGAAAAACCCAAATATTCTTGACGTCTCAGAGAATTTGACAGGCGAATTCTCTACTTATAGGATCATTTGTCCTTCAGAATATCCATTCCTGAATTTTGAGATAAATTTAAAGAAACTCATTCGGTGTCTGATTTTCTTTCAAGAGAGTCAACATTAAACTACATATTCCAATTAATGTATAATTAATAATCTGCTTCTTTTATCTCTTCTCCAGATCTCGTTTCGAAATATTTTGTCAGCCTACGTAAAAAATTGTTTAGTGGGAAAAGAAACAACTGTGAAGGTCTTTTCACTTTTAGAAAGAATATACTTGCATATTTTAGTTCATTCGATTTGAAATAATGTAATAAGCCAAATACCGTCCTTGCATAATATTAAAAAAATTTCGAGTTCATCCAAATACACGAAAAAATTATGTCTCTGAAAATCGACTAACATGTATATTCCCGAAAATATACGCGAATGTTGGTGGAAAATCCAGACTAGAAAGCTTGAAAGAGCTGAAGCTTTGCGCTTCAGTCCGCCAGAGATTGGTTGTACCTAATCCTCTGCTTAATATAACATATTTCTTTTGTGTGACTCCTTATGTATGGATTCAATCTTCAGATAGGTTTCGCGATAAAGGGACTCGACAATATTCCAGACTGATATTTCCCAGGATATTTCAGTGAGTCTTTGACCAAAGATGCATTTTCTAGATGGAGTATCAATAGAAAAGAGGGGCTTTCTTTTCCTCGGAATATGGCCTGAATAAAATATACAGGTCTTATGTTCACGAGGATCTGCGGAGTTGACTATTAAATCTCTGTATCGAACATACTTCGTTGCATGCTAAGTGACAGAAGACAGAATAATACACTATACACTTAAGCCGGTCCCAGACAATGCGTGCATTCGACGAATATTCGGGATTGGCGGTGCTTCGCGTAGTGTGTGGGAGCTCAACTTCGTGTATCATTCGGCATTGGCCTTCTATCCGAAGCCTTGTCGGTACGGGCTGCACGAACCAAAGGAAGACGAAGTACATTCGCGCACATTCGTCCCAGACAATGCGTGCATTCGGCCAATGTGCCTTCGTAGTTCGCCTTCGGGTACCCTCCCAGACACTGCGCCAATCGCGAAATGTTCGAAATTCGACTTCTGTTGACAAACGTTCGTCAAACGACCTCAGTATAGAACAGTAGCGGAGAGCGGAGAGGCTAAACGAATAATACCTAAAAACACCGTGTAATCACGTCGCACGACTCTGACTGAAGACAGAATAGGCCGTATAGTACGCGTAGATAAACACATTGTCTGGGAGCTACCACGAATGTGCGCGAATGTACTTCGTCTTCCTTTGGTTCGTGCAGCCCGTACCGACAAGGCTTCGGATAGAAGGCCAATGCCGAATGATACACGAAGTTGAGCTCCCACACACTACGCGAAGCACCGCCAATGCCGAATATTCGTCGAATGCACGCATTGTCTGGGACCGGCTGAGTGAAGATTCGAAGTTTTGAAGATTTTTGTAGTTCAGAAAAGAGCACTCAGAGTTATGCTGGGTCTATCTGCGAGAACATCCTTGTCGTGGACATTTTAAAAATCAGGGTATACTCACCACTGCCGGAACTTATGTTTTCAGATGCTTGATTTTCTTGAAGAACAACTACGATCTGTTTCGAGTATATGAAAATTCCAATAGAACAAGGCGCATTATCCCGATTCACTTTCCAGGTGTTCACTTACATTAACACAAAAGAATGAGGAATATATATGTGCATCAAAGTATTTGATACTTCCAAAGAGTTTCCAAATCCTTAAGGATAATAATAGGTTCAAGAACTTAATCAAAAAATTATTAATAGATATGGAACCCTTTGGTATTCAGGAGGGAAGTATGCCTATGATGGCATCCTGCTTATGATGCACACTTCAAAGAAGTCTGTTAACATCAACTGAACAAACTTATATTTACTGAGTTTGTATGCCAGATGGCATTTACGCTTGATATACGTAGTTACACCTTGCATATGTAGCAATTTGTGACTGTTATAAGAGTTCAATCATTTTGGTAAGTGTTGATGTATGATAGTTATTTCATTATTTTTCGTTTTATTTGGATATTCAAAAATCTGTGTAAAAATGATTATACTTTCCTTTAATCACATTATAACAATGCTTTAAGTGTGAAAATTTTAGATTTTTTTGTCTTTTAGTACCTTTATCGCTTCGTTGAAAAATATATGTTACTTAAGCTTATGATGGCATAGCGAGAGTGTTCCTATGATAGCATAGGGTGCCATCATGGGAAAGAAAATCAAGATCAAGAGACGCTTCCTCCAAAGCCTGGTACTTTGCAAGAAATATTAGAGGTATCCGAAAATAATGAAAATGAGCAGGTTTCAAGTGAAGTATCGAGATCATTGAAAATCATACAAGAATTCTCACCCCTGCCAACTGCCGTTGCAAAATCAACAGTGAACAGAGGAAGAAAACGAAGAAAAGTTGGAATCCTCAACACAACCCCGGACCCCCATAAAAGAAAAGAAGTTGGAAGAAGAAGAGAAAACAAAGAAAGAGAGAGAGAAGCTAGCTAAAAAGTCAAAAGACAGATGAAGTTCGTAGAGGAAAATGAGAAAAATGAAGAAAGACATTATAACGATGATTCAAATGCCGCTTGTCTTTATTGTAATGAGCTGTTTCCCATGTCTCGACCAATGGAGAATTGGTTGCGTTGCCAAAAATGCACCAGTTGGTGCCATGCCGAGTGTGCTGGCCCAAATTAAAACAACGAAAATTTCCGTATGTAAATTGTGCTTATAAAAATTATATTTTATATTTTGTTGATGCCAAAGATTATAAATTCAGTTTCTTCACACCTATACTTTCATTTACATGAAATAAAAGTGCTATTTTCTTCAATAAAACATTTCAATAAATAATATTATTTTATTTAAAGTTATATGCCATCAAAGGACATACGTGATCTTATGATGGCAGCCAAATTTTCAAAAATGCTCTAATCCGTATTTTCATGAATTTATATTGAAACTATTTATAAGAATGCATACTACATACGAGTATCAGTGAATCTGTACATTCGATGACATAGAAAAATATTCCTTCAATGAAATATGTAAATAATTCGCCTACTTAAGTTCCAATATTCAAATCTTGGCGTTTTAATATTTTTTTGTTTTTCTGGGTTATCTTGAGGTATTTTCTTTTCAATGTATTGTTTAATTATAAAAATAAATGCTATTATTATTATTATTATTCCATCATCAAAAATTTCACGTCAACCAAAGTCGATATTGTATTCATTAACAATCGTTCAAGAAAACCACAAATGTTCAGTCAAGGAAAGAAGATTTCCTCTAAGTACAAATCCCCCTGAAAAAATAATGGACAGAAAATGTGAAACATATTTTCCAAACCGAAACCCCAGCAGCGAAACAAAGCAGAGCTGAAGAGACGAATGAATAATATAATATATTCAGGGAGAATTTCAGTATCAAAAATTTCAGACGCACTACGTAGCCAGTAATCCCAGGTCTTAGGGGAGCTTGGAACCCGGGGATTCCTGAGGGAAGAGGAGAGGAGGCGAGGGATGGACGCCTCGACCCCACGTTATCAGCGGCTGGCCAGCCTTACTAGGCATTACCATACCGTACCGGGAATAGCCGATATTCCGATCCTTTTTATATCCCTAGGGACCATAAATTCCCGAGAAAAATGGGAGAGGTAATTACCTTTTCAAATATCACCACATAACAGATATATGCTGCAGGAAGGTTTTCTCTATTACAGCCTTTTACAGGATATCGTGAACCAATATATTTACATTGAAAAATGAGTGGACAGTATTTATAAGTCTCCGAAAATTATTCGTAAGTAAATAGTATACGAGTATAACATTACTAGCAAGGTAAGAGGGTTTTTACTGGCGAATGGAGGATATAATTGACGAGCCGCAGGCGAGTCAGTACCTCCTTGAGCCAGTAAAACCCGTTACCTTGCGTGTATTGATTTATATTTTATTTGTTTCTCGTTTGTAAAAAGGTGAGATAAATTCCCAAAAAATCTCAATAATTTGTCGCAAATGTCGTAAGTTATTTATGATTATTTATGACATCGGAAAATTATGACAACTGTCAGTGGCTTTTTGAGAGGGAAGTCATTCGAGAATATTTGCTAATTCTGACGAAAAAGGCCAGATCCAAATTAAACAAGGTATGAATATCGTTTTTCAATACTTTTATAACGTTTATTACTGAAAATATTTGTTCCAGGAACGATGAAATTAGAAGGATAAATGAAATTAGAAGCAAGTACGTGAAAAGGAAAGCGAATAGATACGAATAAAACAAGGCACGAATATCGTTTTTGAATAGTTTGAGAACGTTTATTGAGAAATACATTTGTTCCAGGAACTCTGAGATTAGAAGAATAAATTAAATTAGAAGCAAGTACTTGACAACTTTCAATGTAAATAATACTACTAACTTGTAAAAGTTTTACAAGTTAACTGTCAATTTACAAGTTAGTGACTTGAAAAAATAAACTTCCTTGATTAATATTGTGTTTTGGAAACTGACGTTTACAAATGAGAAACAAATAAAATCATAAACGGACCTGCCATTTTACAAATATGAGGAAATAAGATATTCAATAATAATTAATATAAATTCTGTGAAAAAATTGAACACACAAAAATAAAATCTAAAACTTGTAGGTACAAACTATTTTGATACTTCAAAATATCGCTCACGTTGAAAAATTGTAACATGAAACAGATCTACAGGGCGCGGCAGCATAACTTCCTTTTTTTAAAACTCAATAAAACGCATTGTATGAATCAGAAAATTTTTATTCGTTTTTTATAATATACGCACATACATAAAGTTTTGTTTTACCCAGTTTTGAAGATAAAATCAGGTAGGTGACGTCCCCTATTCTCCATACACTGAGTAAACCGATTTCTGGCGTTTGTCATGACTCCAGCCAGTATAGCAGGCGTTATGTTGGCAATTTTTTCTTGGATGTTGTTCTTCAAATCTTGTAGAATCCTTGGACGGTTCACATAAACACGAGAATTCAAAAAATTTCATAGAAGAAAGTCACAAGGGGTTAAATCGACAATTGCATCAAAGGCCTTTGCATTCACCTAAAGTCACAGTGTGGTGTGCAATTTCCTCAAGTGGAATTATTGGTCCCTGGTTCTTTGAGGAAAATGAAGTCACAGTGACAGTGAAGTAGGACCAGTGTGTAAACATGTTACAGGAATTTTTTTCCCACATCCAAGAAGAAATTGCACACATAACGCATGCTATACTGGCTGGAGTCATGACAAACGCCAGAAATCGGTTTACTCAGTGTATGGAGAATGAGAATGGGGGACGTCACCTACCTGATTTTATCTTCAAAACTGGGTAAAAAAAACTTTATGTATTATAAAAAACGAATAAAATTTTCTGATTCATACAATGCGTTTTATCAAGTTTTAAAAAAGGGAAGTTATGCTGCCGCACCCTGTATATCCACCGAACCAGTAACCAGTAATGCTCTGTCAAGAGGGTTGTTGATTAAATAATTTGTTTTGCTGAACCTAATTCTGAACAAATCCCAGGCTCTCAAGTTTCTTTGAGGAAAATTTATTGCAACATTATATAGGAGATAAGAACAATCTATGAAATTATGTAAAATCTTATAATTCAACATAATACTAAAATTACGACGTCTGGTTTCGAGATTTCGAGCTCTCAAAATGGTTCAGAGTTCCTTTGTTATATAACTAAAATATATCAAACTTCAAATCGAAATGAGAAATCTACTCACAGTTACTCTCGACAATCACATTCATCCATATGCACCAATCCTTCGGTACAGATCGATATTCTATCAATCCAGCTGCCTGAAGCCTCTAATCTGGCATGGAAATTAATAAAAGGAACACATTCGGAGTACAAGTACAAAATTCAAATGGAACAATCATCAAGATAATTCTAGGACATGCTCGAGTGTAGAGCTTTTAACTGTTAATCTGATCTGCAAAGGTGGTAACCCATATTGGGATACTTAATCCTTTTCGGGGACCTTTTCCAGGTAGAAAGAGTTCCCGTATGGGACGGTTGCATAATTGAGTACGTATATTATAATATTCTGCATATGCTTAGGGGTTGATTATTTGATGCGTGTGTGCAGATGTTCGATAACGATAAAATATTCGAATCGGCTGTTAGAAAGAGTCGACACGGTTCGGCTAAGGGTTGGGTAGACATGGCTGGGTGTCCCGGTTTGGGGACACTTTCGATATTGCGAGGGTCTTATATAGTCTAATCGAAAAAATATTTACAGATGTTTAAAACTAGCTCAAAAGTGTTCGAAGAAAATACTAAAGAATTTTGTTTATTGAATTGGTTGATTAGATTTAAAGTTTTTTGAAACATTAACTAGACCTCGATATTTTTTTGAAAATACGAAAATTCTGATTGCATTCATATATATACAGATATGTCATAACACATGGTCGAAATGTTGACGGTTATTCTTCAATTTAACATTTTTTGATTTCACGAAATATTTCAAGTTTTATCTCTTAAATGATCATTATTCAGTTTTCCTTGTGGTCTCATGAAATTCGACTACATATTCGGAAAGGCCAATAAATTTGCTACAAGATGAGAGAGTCTGTATGCAGAACCCACTCTTATTGCAGGCGTGGTAAGGAGAAGAATATCACTATTCTGAAGAAAACAAAATCAATGCTATTTTTCCGATGGTTTTTTCGATGAAATAGTAATAATTATGCACTCGTTTTCTTTTGAGTGAAAAAACCTCAATTAGTGTAAGTTTCGAATGACATATCAACTTTGTGCTAAAAATTAAAAACTGTCAATTCGCCATCGCCTTCCAAAGGCTGTATCTAGGCAGGGTGGTCGATACAGAAAAAAAAGTTATACGAACAACCCCTGCTTATTTTCATCAAGGAATCTTCTCCTAAAGTTCCTCGTATTTGTTTTACAGACATTCTGTATATATTTTTTATTGATTTGAATTGGGATTTGGAGAGAAATTTTATTTAATTCAACTGGGCTAAAAAAAACGGTTATATTTTAGAATTGATAAGAATCGCACAATAATTTGAGTAATATATAGGCATATCTGATTCAAATTGATGATGATATAAGATTCCTTAGATTTTTCAATGATTCTAAAATCACAGACTTTTAAATATGAAGTCTTATGTCGAAATTATGATTTCATGTCTTAAATTTCACAATTCAAGTTCATTCTTCCAGCTATCTATAAAATTAGTTTTGTGAAATCCTTATTTATCACAGTCCAATTTTGAGTGAGTTTATTTATCTTGATGTTGTGTTGTTAATGTAACCATATTTATAAGCATGAATTTTCATTTATTCATATTTATAAGATTTTTCAATTGTATCTAATCTGACGAAGTGATTGAGAAATCACAAAGCTTAGTTGAATCAATAAAATCGTCCACTGTATCGAGGGATTAATCTCTATATCCCAATTAAAATCAATAAATAATATATAAACTTAAGAGAGAACTTTATTCATTCTAGTAATTCTATGCTATGATTGTTCCCAGAATGAAGAAATATTGACAAAGCAATAAATTTTCTTTCAAATTCCTGTAAAATAAGTTTTCCTATTTTTATCCCATAAATCACACATAAATCGAAAATACTTCGTACCAGCATCTTTTTTCTCACGTCCATCGAAAATGAAGTTCCTAATACCAGCACTTCATTCACATCATTGTGCTTCCGCCATGTATTGCATCATGGAGTAAGGGGCGATTGCACCCTTGGACAATAATTAGTTATAGGGGGTGGGTCAGCAACTCCGAAAATAATGCTTCTAAATCGGCCATCTTGCCAATTCACGCTATACATATGGTAAGAGAATACCGATTTATGAGTGGGTAGCAGGAATGAATCTACGAAATAATATACAAACAAATCGTGCATTTGTTGATTCAATTAAATTAAGGATTTCGGTTCTTCTTAAAGAGTCCTGTCTAGAAAATGAGATTGCTATTAATCACCTTGTACCTGAGCTTATTGAAAATGTGGGTGATATGAATTCGATGATGTAGTTTCAATATTCATAAATAGTTTCCATCATCATCTGTATAAATTCAAGATGAGCTCCCAAGTGCGATTGGTTTCACATGTTTTAACATTTGGACTTCGAAATTGTATAAAGAAAAGCTACAACAAGTTTTGTCACTGTCAAAAAAGAGCTGTTTTCTCGGCTTCCCACAAGAATTGTATCGTGTGATACAACAAAGTCATCAAAGAAAACTGCGATATTTGGGTTATGTGGATAGGCACCAGAAACTAGTGAACATATTTTATGCCAATACGATGTCGGCGCAAGCTATTTATACTGTTGGGCAGAACACTTACGCCAGCCGACATAAAAGCAAATTCTACTAGGAATATAATCAACTTAGCTAAGAAGGTGAAAGCATAGTAGGTAGTAGTTTGGCAACGAACGAAAAACCACATTGGTCGTAGTGTCAATCGATCACAATCTAATTTTTGGGTCAGAAAATAATATTATCTGATGATCCTATCAATTGAAAAAAAAACAGCTATAAAATTTTGACAGAATAAATCCACAAATGCTACCCTGAGCGGTTAAAATGACTTAAATATGAAAGTTGCTACACATTTCTGAGATCTTTTATTTTGAGTGGCACTAATTAAATTTTTTGAGAGTTCATCATAATTTCCTTTATCCACGACTATTGTGAAATCCGTCCATTGTAGGTACGTCTCTGTGCTCGGCTTTCATAATACCCATTAATCACAAGGGAATAATGAAATTATAAATCACTGCTGTCAGATGCTTCATAGATTAAGCTTTGATATAATATTCTTTAAATTTGTATTTCTTCAGTATTCTTAAGTACCTACTCCAACTAACGAATAAAGGCATACCTTGTCAATCGGGAGATCTACTTCCATTATATTAATTAAAGCTTTTTTTATTACAAAATATACAATGACCAGTTCTCCAAAAATTTCTCACGTGTCAACTTGACTTTTCCACGCTTGTCATAGAAGGGTCTGGTCCATAGACTAACTAAACGGAGAATAGATGAGACACTAGTAGAACAAGCTTCAACGACATCTGTTTTTGTACAACATTACTAATTCGTGAAAAAAGCTCAATTGAAAAAGGAATCTGTATCGTAAAGCTGCCTCAGAAAGAATTCTGTAGTGCATCTTTTGAATAGGTAGGTACCTACGCCCATGTACAAGAGGCAAAAAGTTTTTCGAAATTCAATTTCCAAAAGGAAATCAGAAATGGATTCGTGCAAGTTATCGATGAGTGAAGAAATTTATTTTCATGAAAATAATACCTGCAACGAACTTTCATCTGATTTTCTTTTGGAATCGAGAAATGAGGATCAATAATCAAATTCTGGATAGAATAAAAATTTATTAACTGAAATCGATATCACCAATTGAAAATACAGATTTATTTCATAAATATCTAATCAATCAACTAATAATTGCATTGAAAACATTCTCAAAAACTAACAATAATGAATTCAATAATACAAAATATGAGTACATGAAAAACTTTTTTGAAAACTATCTTAATTCTTATAGGTAACAGAATATATATTTTGCAATTACCTTTTTGCATCTCGATTTTCACATCCAGTAACACAACACATCTTCACTCTTGCAGCCATATCGAAATTTATGATATTTCAAAAAGAACGTGTCAAACCACTCCTTGTGTCAGTTGACAGTTCAAAGGTTTTTTGATAATAATGATTTTACATACTTACTATTTTCTCGATAGGATTTCCATGAATGCAACGACATCTAACTATCAAATTGAAAATAATTTTTTCGTGTATTAGTATCCTCCTCCGACAGATGGCAGATCTATATTTTAGTTTGTCTATGGTCTTGTCGCGGTCGCCAAAGGTTGAAATCTTCAAGAAATATATTCAGTAGTCGTAGATAAAGTATAGTATGCTACTCGCGTATAATGGCTGTTATTCACTCGGTGATTTGGGCCACTCGTCTACCGCTCGTGGCCTAAACTTCACCTCGCGAATAATAGCCATCAATATACGCTCGTTGCATAATATACTATATTGATTAGAACTTGACCATGAGCGTATAGAGCTCATATGGCATTAAATCTTAATGAACTTTCTCGCAAAAAATTTGAGTCCTTTGTACTTGAATTAGAATGAAATGTAGATAATGAAATAACTTTGCCATCAAAATGGAGAAGCCTCAACAAAAATAGTATCCATTTTATAAACAATGGGAAATAGTATTCTTTTCTCTGAAGCTGAATCATTGATTAATTAAATAGTACTCACCTTAAGTTAATCCAAGAGGTTACAACACGAATCACAAAAGTATCGATTAATAGTAACTTTCCCTGTACAAACTCCGTCTGTCGAAGCTGTCTGATATTAGCTCGCTCACATCAGATAATGGCAATCTTCTCACGATTTTCGATGATTCAATTCGACCCTTCTTGGGCCACCTCAAGGGCCTGTTCTGCCTGATCGAGTCTCGAGACTCGCCTAACGGAAACACTTTTTACCTTTGTCGCTTCTTTAATATACAGCTACCATATGTGGACAGGTATATCCTTTTGTCAGGGGTTACGTGCGTAATTCGAAGGCAACCCTTTTGTCGTCGATTTGTCCCAGGTAACCCGGAAGGAAGAAAGGGTTTTTGCAGGTAGTTTTTGACCTACTGCAGTCGTTAATAGAAAACGGAATTAATTCAGTTGCATTTGGGACGTTAACACATCCGAATCTTGATTAAGATGAGAGGTACTTCAGTTTGCTAGTTCGAGTTGTGATAGTGATCGGTTTTGAGAACTTTATGATGTAAGTTATTGGTTGTTAACTTGAGATTGTGACATGTTGGGTTGCTCTGTGCTTTGAATCGTATATGTGTGAGTAAATGAAAAAATCCCATTGTTCTTTGATTCAAATACACTTTTCTAATGAATATATTTACTACTCAATAATAATTGTGATGATCCTTCTTGGTGCTTAAAGTGAATGATCTTACTTGCTATGAAAGTGTGAAGTCGCGGACAGAGATTTTTTTATAAATATATGTACTCTTTACGGCGAAAAAAAAAATCGTTATATTTAACAATTGGTGGATATCGAAATTTTTTGAAGCTTCAATGATTTTGATAGTATAAAGCTAGCAGCTGAAATCCAATGGAACAGGCTGTACAATAAAATATTGCTTATAAGCCGGGTATGCTACAGAAGCCACTCACCAACTTTTGCATAGGTAAATTCGTTCATTTCTTAGCATCAAAAAACTATTATGTTTAGTTAATCCAGTTTTTCAGAATCGCTTCCGAAAGCTTCAGTTGCAGGAGCTCATTCCTAAGATAGTTATCTCAGTGAATTAATTTATATCTGCTACTAGCACTCTCCTTTGAAGTTTTTGGAACTATTCACGATTTATTCGTTTTGCACTTTCTGGAATGTGAATGTAATATTGAATTGAAACCATATATCCAAATATTATACTACTAATATTGAGGAGGTGATTGCGTGTATGAAATTAAGTTGGGTCTTTCCGCTAACAAAATTTCCTCAGATCACCCCTTCTCGAGATATCACCCCTTAAAGATGGTGACTAAGAATTACACTTCAAATCTTTGAACGTGTACGGCAATCCATTAGATGTAGACTACGTTCATGTATTTTGGCCGGACGTGTACATTTTCAGCAATTATTATGAATCCTTCCACATTTTAAATCTTTACTGTTTCCCACTCAATGTTTTGAAATAATAATAAAATATGGGTTTTCTCTTCAGGTGTTTTTTGGGGGAAAAAATGAAGTAAAATAGTATATTACGCAACGAGCGTATATGTAATGATAGCTATTATTCACGAGGTGAAGCCCAAATCACCGAGTGAATAACAGCTATTATACGCGAGTAGCATACTATACTTTATCCATGACTACTGAATATATTTTCGAAGTTTTAACATTTTGCTACCGCGATAAGACCCTTCTATGACAATCGTGGAAAAAGTCAAGTTGACAGATGAGAAATTTTGGAGAACTGGTATATTTTGTAAAAAAAATGCTTTGATTGAGATTTGGCTCTCGATTGACAATGTATACCCATATTTGTTAGTTGGAGTACTTCAGAATAGTGAAGAAATACCAATTTAAAGAATATTATATCAAAGCTAAATCTATGAAGCATCTGACAGCAGTGATTAATATCTCATTATTCCCTTGTGATTAATGGGTATTATTATGGCCGCGCACAGAGACATACAATGGACGGATTTTTCAATAGTCGTGGATAAAAATCATAAACGAATCAAGGATTTCACTTTATAATCTTATTTAATGGAACTTCACTACGAGAAAAAAGAAGTAAGGGTTGCTAATTTCACCACCGTATGATGTAACAGGAATATTGAAAAAAATTCGTGGTTAGTTCTATGCGAGTACCTATACGAAAATTGCAGAATTTCAGCAAAAAATAGAAACTGAATTGAAGTCATCACCTTTTAGGGGATTAGGAAATTTTGTTATAGAAAAAAAGACCCAACCCAATTTCATAAGAGCAATATCCATCATTATTTTAACTTTTCTATTCGATACCCTTCAGTTCTTATACGAAAAATAATTGTTCTCTTTTCTTTGGGTCTACTACTCGAGTACATTCAATCAACGAACCAACTTATTGAGTTAATGGGCTAGAAATACTTCCTAAGATAACTATGTTTTGAAGCAAAGATGTTATAAACGAACGCAGGTTCATTGTTTCAACGAAACTGTAGCTTTATATAGAATTTCAATTAATGAAGTACGTTTTCCTGATGTACAGAAGATTGATATAACGAACAATATTTCGTTTTGTGCATTGGCAGCTCTCACAGTATCAACTTCATTGGAACCAACTATGCCCCCTCAGACCTATTCAGACATGTTGTCTGCAAGAATCCAGTATTTTCCACAACGAAAGAAAGTTTTCCCCCTCACATTACTTAGCAACACTAGACTGCCATTGACATTTCCCGACAAAGAGCCACGAGTCTGGGTAGTAGACCGTCCGAAATAGGCTCTATGGCTAGTTCTTGGGGTAATTTATGGGAGCACTTTGCTGCAAGTCAATGCAAAGAAAGGTCTGCTACTGATTTGAACTCGTCCTTTACGTCCGCATGCCAAAGTCGATTCTCTTTGACAAATTGCATTCGTTTACTGATGTAGTTTCCTCTGCTAGGGTTCTTTATCTTGCCGCTAGGGGTTTCCACGCAGTTAATTAGTTGAGAGGAAATTGGAAATACCTTAAATTGGAGCGATTGCTTTGACTGGGGTCAGTTTAGAATGTTTCATTTAGATTTGTGAGGTGGTGAGTTGCTTCTTATAAAGGGGTTCATATGGTTATTCGATATTTCTAAATGAGATATGTTACATGTGTTTTATATTTTTTTCTCAATTTAGTTCATATGTAGCAATGGTTGTATGAAATTATAATGAACTAGTAGACCCAACAGACGTTGTTCTGTATACACAAAAATTCATTCAATTCGATCCAGACGTTCAGTTGCAGAGTAGATGAATAACCTAAATAACGACTACAGCGCCATCTGTTGATCTGATTTGCGATCATAAACATACGGGCATCAGGTAATCCATAATACATTATACATCCCTCACACTTCGGTACTTTCTCCTACCCACCTAGTGCCTACCTCGGAGACGCATTTTGGTGCGATTTCATCTTCAACCTGCCAATCTTTTGATGTATTCATCATAATTGCATGATGTAAAAGGCAATTTCGTTCTAAATTAAATAATGTGTATAAACGACGTATTCAATTGGATAAGGATTAATTGCGTATTCATAAAAAATACTCCCAAATGATGCATAATTTTGAGAAACATTCGGATACCTTTAAATGTAATACCGAGTAAACCTTGAAAGATAGATATATGCTATCGCGGACTTTTTTGTAGAACTATTGAAGAGGTACATTTCCGTCATACATTGTTTCCATGTACGTCTTACGGTTTTTGCAGCTCATCTGAAAATAGCTGATCATGGCTGATTTGGTACTCACATTTATTATCATTGAATTTATAGTAGGTTTCCTTAATTTTCTCGGGTGAAAAGTATAGCCTATGTTACTCAGGGATATTGTAGCATTCTAAGGGTGAAAGAATTATTGAAATCGGTCTAGTAGCTTATGAGTTAACTCGTATCAACGCCACAAACCAATAAACCCACAAACATACAAATCTTTCCTCTTTATAATATTAGTTATAATGAATAAGATCATCTTCATTAGATATTTTAGATAAAATGGAATGTATTATTTCAATACTTCTTATTTCCTGCCTTTGGTTACAACGAAGTGGTTGACACAATTCATACTGAAACATTCCATTTTTTAACACTCGTTTATTCAAAATATTATACACTACATATTAAATTACGATACTCTAGTCCAGACAGTGTCAAATCATGATCTGTTGATCTGAAAATAGAGTTTGTTTTATTTCATGTTGAAATCTATACTAATACTATATAGGTACAATATTTTGAATTATCCTACCCGAAAATAGAGAAACGACATTTAAAGTTTATAATCTTTTCTTTACATATATAGCAAATAACATGACCAAATTAGTTGAATAATTTTGCACCTAATTCTGTAGGATTTGTGTTATGATCCTTCAAAAACAAAATGTTCAATTCATCGTACAGACAGGTATTTTCTTTTTTTTGTTATATATATACGTACATATTCTTAGAGGGACATAGTATTTTAGTTATTTCGTTTTTGTTCGTTTCATTTGAGAGTTTTACTATTTGACGATTCTGTTTTACATGGTGATTTTGAGATAAACTCAAGAAAACTTTGTAATGGAATAATATTTCGATGACGTTCATTTCAGATGTGCGAATGTATTATCGCATTTTCTGTCACTACAACTACAAATGATAGTGACATATTTATTTATCTTGAAAACATTCGGGAATACTCAAATTGTAGCTGATAATTGTCAGTTTTGAACCTACTACTGAATGTTTCATCCGATTTTCAAGTTGCTAGAGGTACTGGACATAGAAAGTTATTTTTATTAAATAGGTACTCCGAAATTCGAAATAATATGTCACCAACAATGTTACAGTCGAAATATAAATTATATGATAGTTTCGTTTCTATTTAAGTAGTTGATTGGTTGCAATCGAATTAAGAATACTAAGTAGGATCAATTCCTTTCAATACTTTGAAAATAGAATGTGCGATGAAAGTTTCATATCGTATGGTATTGTAATCAAAGTTATCACTTCGTTCAATTTCAGCTCAAAAAATCAAGTCAAGCTAAATTGACGAGTTGCTCTAACGTTTGACTTGATTTGGTTTTCTCGATTAGGTATTAATTTCAAATATTATACATATATAAAACTAATTCAAACGACCGAGTAATCAACGTTTCATACAATATACATTTGCCAAGATGGCCGATATCACAACTTCGTGTTCATTATTATCAACCCACCCTCTATGACTAATTATTGTCCAAGGGTGCTACTCCCCCTGCCTATTTCAAGCACTCTCTGGTTTTTATTTCGCGCAAGCAATACATGTATGGATAGAAGCCATTTTAGGTGACGCGGATGAAACTGGGATGGAAATAATGAAGAAGGCATAATTTTTCATTGTTTCAAACAATTTCAGATTTATATTAATTGAGAAATTTGTATTCATTAGAACCAATAAAACTGTTCATATGTGTGAAAAACTTCGAATGGATATCACTGAATCATACTTTTTTACGTAGCTTTATATTTCTTCATTTTTACCTGTCTTTTATAGTATGATTTCAGTTTTATATTTACGCCTCTCCAATATCAGCATTAGAGAACAGAAACGAATCTATTGAAAGTAAAAATATCGATCTTAGAAGAAATTCGCAGGCAATTGTTCCATTTTTGTTGAAAATGATTCAAAACGGGCATAGGCTCAGAATTAATGTTAATGAAAATTGCGAGGATTTTGAAATATTGAAATGGAAAATGTTTTCGAATCAACATAGTTATTTCCTTAAAAAAAACTTTCAAAACAAATTCTGAAAAACACTTGAACACATGAAGTGAGAGATAAATTTTTCCACGAATAGGACAATTATTTAAGGTTTCGTGTTATAAACCATCCTGAATATCCAGGTTGATTACGCTGATGAACATCAGATCAAGAGTTCCTAATTCGAACTCAATTATTTGAATTTCAGTAGTTTTTGAAATATTATCTACTATCTGAAATATGAAAACGAAAGTAGAAAGAATTGATACCAATAAAAGCGATATAGAGTTTTGATCAGATGAACCAGATGTACATAGACTGTAAATCTCGTTCACACAAAGAATGCTCTTTGTGTATAAACGTTAGTTTCTTTGAAAATATCTTTTGCAAAATAGTATAATAATAATAAAATTTGATAAGAAAGATATAGAAATGAATTCTATAACATTAGCTCCTTTGTTGAAAGTAAGTGAACCAAAACAACGAATGTCCATTGACTATTGACATTAAGGAGAAACTGTGGCATACTTGTTCATTAATTTCGATTAAATATCAGGACATAACTAATATCTAAATTTTAAGTGTCTGCCGGCGGTTTGTATACACGGTAGTCAGTCAAGGAAAATGAAAAATTGGAACATTTCAGGGCAGGTAGGTTTGAGACTTGAACTGGTGAGTTAAATTCATTGATGTTCTCAGTTCTTAGGGCAATTAAAATTGATTATTCCTTCAATAAAAACGAGTACGCAAAATATTTTCATTGTTGTCATTGCTTTTACGGAATAAATTCTCATTTCAAATTATAAAATTAGAATATATATATATACTTTTATCCACGACTATTCTAAAATCCGTTCATTGTACTTCTCTGTGCTCGTCCTTAATAATACCCATTAATCACAATGGAATAAGGAAATTATAATTCACTGCTGTCAGATGCTTCATAGATTTAGCTTTGATATAATATTCTTTAAATTGTTATTTATTCATTATCATATTCATTATCATATTATTCTAAAGTACTCCAACTAACAAATATGGACATACCTTGTCAATCGAGGGCCAAATCTACTCTCATTATATCAATTGAAGCTTTTTTATTACTAAATATACAATGACCAGTTCTCCAAAAATTTCTCAAGTGTCAACTTGACTTTTTCCACGCTTGTCATAGAAGGGTCTTGACGCGGTCGAAAAATGTTAAAATCTTCCAGAAATATATTCAGTAGTCGTGAATAAAGTATAGTATGCTACTCACGTATAATGGCTGTTATTCACTGGTTGATTTGGGCCCCTACGGCTCGTGGCCTAAACTTTACCTCGCGAATAATAGCTATCATTATACGCTCGTTGCATAATATACAGCGTCTCTATAAATTATTGTAACAGCGCTGTTGGCTTTGGGTTATTTATTTATATTTCTCTGTTACGCAGGTTAGGGTGTCGAATTATGTGGCTGGAATCATCAATGACAAAAATATTTGGAAATTAATATAGAGAGAGGTTTGATAAATGTGCTGAGTTTGCATAAGAAGCAACAAAATGAAAATAATTCAAAGCCAACTGCGCTGTTACA
Source organism: Propylea japonica (assembly GCA_013421045.1). Taxonomy (NCBI): domain Eukaryota; kingdom Metazoa; phylum Arthropoda; class Insecta; order Coleoptera; family Coccinellidae; genus Propylea; species Propylea japonica. The sequence continues at coordinate 67,580,829 of CM024239.1, forward strand.
ATCATTTATAAAGAAACCGTACTAATAATTAATAGAGGAAAGTCACCAAATATGGAATACCATTTTTTGGGATATAAAAAGCCTTCATATCAATTGAATCAGTTTAATGTTTTACTGATCAGTCAAACATTTATTTATTCATATGTTAACAGTCTTTAATCAAATATATCAGTTATCGAATCAAAATCTTACACAAAAAACAAAATCATAAAACGAGTAACCAAATATGAAATAGGTACCCATATATGGAATATAAGCATAAATCAACATAGCAATAACAAAAATGGACATTAGTAACTTTGAGATCAATTAAATAAATATAACATATTGTTATAAATGAAAGAAGATATAATTACTTGCAAAAGTCACAAATTCAAGTATCAAACTCTGAACCAGCACAACACAATCATAATGTGCCGAGAGCCCACACATAAAGCATTTAATTCAGCTTTCTCCACTTTTATCCATGGAAAAAAGTCTTGTACAGAACATACATTCTACATCAGTAGAGTCAGAAGGTACTTGGTCCATCAACTCATCATGTTCACTACCTTCATCAAACTGGATAACGTTTAGTTCCTCAGAGTTTTCTTCTTCACTATCATCCTCATTTTTCTTCGTTTGTTTGTTTCTCTTCATAGTTTCCTTCTTATTCTTTGTCTTAACTAATTTACTATCTAATAAACTACACTGCTCAACAATTGATAGGGATCACTTACTTGTTCTAAATTTATTTCTGAATTATTCGCTCCAAGATTATAAATTTAGTCAGATATCAGAGTATTTCCAGTTGATAATATGGTTCACTTGAGAAAAGAATGAAAAAATGGAAAGTTGGAGAGAAAAAAGACTTTATTAGGAACATTAAAAATTCTGAGTTTGAATAACAAAAATTTTATGATGAAACCACAAGAAGGCTCTCAAACCACGAACATGTAGTCGCCGTCTTACAGTCTGGTTCGAAATTAGAACTCCTGTTACAACTCTCAGTGATTTATTGAGCCGCGACGCCGGGTAAGTGGGATTTCTCCTAGCATTGAGGATCATGCTATTGAGAGGATGGATGGCCAGCTTGCTCTCCAGACATGAATTGCATCGAACATGTCTGGTCTGAGATGTCTAGACAATTGTCAACCTTAGAACAACCAATCAATAACCTGGAGGACCTTTCTAACGCTTTACGGGATATTTGGACGAATTTGCCCCAAAATTTTATAAATCGTTTGATCGAAAGTATGCCTCGTAGGGTAGAATGCATGAGACGAGCTCGTAGGGGACCAACTAGGTACTAGCTTAACCGGAACTCCAGCCTTCTTGTGGTTTCATCATAAAATTTTTATGTTATTCAAATGCAGAATTTTGAGTGTTCCTAATGAAGTCTTTTTTTCTCTCCAACTTTCCATTTTTTCATTCTTTTCTCAAGTGAACCATATTATCAACTGAAAATACTCTGATATCTGACTAAATTTATAATCTTGGAGCGAATATTTCAGAAATAAATTTAGAACAAGTAAGTGATCCCTATCAATTGTTGAGCAGTGTATAATCCAAAAAGTCGTGGTTATCACCACGTCTGGCGTTTCCACTTCATCGACTGAAGGTTAAGTCCACATAGTTGGACTACCACCTTTTTTTACGAAAAACGGATAAACATCTCGCACTTCGTTCAGAGTTCATGCATCGGGGGGTAGGTATTCGTAAGGATCCCAAGAGATGGAGTTTCGGTTCTGTTATTCTCAGAGCTAGGCGACATTTCTTCAAATAAGGGAACCTAGAATGCCTTTCAGACGGAGCTCCTCCATACTGAAGAGCCCCAAATAGGGCGAAATAGCTATATATGGATGCTCTGTTTGATATTACCACTATGCATGTTCTTTGTGCGTTGACGGGATTAGTTCCGAAGTGTGGGTTTAATATTGGTTGATTTTAAATCAATTAATATTATTCTCCGCTTTCATGTTTATATTATGCCCGCATGAATTTTCATTTATAAATGGTTCCCTTCGATACCCTAATCTCTTCACTCAATTCCACGAAAACAAACAAATTGTTCCTCCTGTAAAAAATGGAAAAACAAAAAATCAGTTTTCCCCCAGAGCGACGTTCCTGCACTTTCATTTTCCATTCCGTCAGCGCTCACCTACCCACGCGCTTCCCTCAACATTCTCGCCCCAACCCCTAAAGTTCGGACCATGCGCGCGCACCCCTGACCGCTGGACACTGATCAATAATAAGAAGATTGCAAAGTAAGCAAAAGTTTCGCCGGATAGACGTTCTCGGAGACCGCAAGACAGAGATGATACACGGAAAGGTTAAATGGCTTCGATATATATCATTCAAACGCTACACCCTCGGCTTTTTGTCCTGCCCCACGATGGGTAGTTTTGATGGAAGGGTTGATAAGGCTTTTGAAGGGATTTATGGTCTGATTATTGCTGGGAAATATTGTACTGGAGGAGATGTGTCGCAAAAATTGAAGCGGAAAATGTTTTGTGGCTCGTTTGAGATAGTTTTGATTGTTTTCTGAAAACTCATTCTTGGAAAATTATAAGTTGCAGTTCGAGAAAATGGAGTATCTACTTCAGTCTCAATTTCTTCCTGAAACAATCAGATTCATCTTCAGAGTCCTCTTCATCTTTTGGTTCCTCCTTAACATCAATGTCTTCACAAAGAATACTATTTGCTAAAGTATATTATCAACCAGCTAATGATTCTTTGTGGATATATCATTTGATTTACTACTTAAAGTAGTAGAAGCAAAGTCAGGTTCTTAGTATTCCTCTTCGGTTTTATTAAAATGAATTCAATCTTTTTGTTCAACTGCTCATCTCAAGGATATATGTCCACTTGATGATGGTGGCAGTTAATTTCAACACCATTTTGTCAGCCTTTTGGTTACCTTTTCTAAGAGAGCCTTAAAAAGAGGAGTATCACCATTTCTGTTCCGAAGTTCGAAATGTTTTTGGAGTCTTCATTATTCGAAGATTTCCCCGAATCTAGACGATTTTAAACTAGCAAAGTCAAACCTCTATCCAACTGTTCATTTCAAAACAATCATTAACTAATATTGGAAAGGCAATGAACTACCAAACCAGTGACAGTAAAAATAATGACAGCGAAAAGATGCTCTAGAAAAAGTTCACATAGGGTTGAACAGTAGAGATTATTTCAAAAATGAACCAACTGAAGGACTAAGTCTGAATATATTGAAAGAATCATTTATTTTCACAATGAGAAACAATTATCCGGAAACTTTTTTGATTCATTTTCATCACAATAATCCTTTTAAACGGTGTCATAGTGAAAAAAAAATCTAGATAAGATTGTTCACCCAAATTTCGAATTTTAACTCCTTCAATATTAAGAAAAATAGAAATAGTTTTATAACTGTCTGATTGACAGGAACCATGCAGAAACTTGCTAGATCAGTCAGTGTCAGTGGCGCAGCCAGGATTTTATTTTTGGGGGGGGGCTGAACTGAAAAATTTTGATGGTACAGTGAATAACGAAAGTTGCAAAAAAATAAAGAAGAAAGAAATAACGAAGAAATTAATCTTTGGGGGGCTGCAGCCCCAAAGCCCCCCCTGGCTGCGCCAGTGGTCAGTGTGTTTCATTTCAAGTGACAATAAGTGTGTGATCTATACCTATAGTGTTTGTTCGATTTTAATAACTTAATATATTTTTCCTCAAGATTTTCCTTCTTCATAGTTTTTATGCAGAAAAAGTTTACAAACAATAACAATATATTTGATATTCCTTGCACACAGAACAATGTATAATGATAAGAAAAAGTTACATTTCTATTGTAGCCATATCCCAATTCAAAAAATAAGTATGAATGGACATGAAGTAAAAACTAAAATAAACCTAATAATGACACACTTCAACATAAAGATTTTAAATACTGAATTATCCGTTTTGTAAGATTCATGATATTTTTTATGTATTTAACTCGATTCGAATTTCAGTTTCTATGAACATCGAGGCAAAAAGTTTTTCAGATTTTGGTCGACTAGAGTTCTCACATAACATGATAGTTCGCTTTAATCCAGTACATCATCCCCCTTTTTTTGGTTCTCTCAGTTGATTTCTCTTTACCATAGAAAAGAGAAATGCAAAAATGCACCAGAATATGAAACTTTTAGATTACCATTTAAAAAATTTGAATAGATTAACCGACTATATGATAAGATACTTTTGCCCCTTCGAATAGAACATGCCTTATAAGTTTTATTCGTAAAACAAAACACCCTAATCTAAATATCTACTGGACCCTCAAAGAATTTTGTCCCTACGACTTGAACAAAGGTATCTGTCAGGTATTCATTTCGAATTCTCCAGAACGAACCCTACGTGAATATTAGCAGGATTCTCCAGTAACAAACTATGCCTGGAAAATGTCAATATAAATTCCAGAGACAGTGTCTACGAAAAAACATGTTCAAAGGATGAGTTTTCTTTGTCTTTGCACAAGGGTACAACGTGAATACTCCTCAATAATTGAGGGGATGATCGTAAAAACGCTTTTTATTGATCTGGACTTTTTTATTGATTGGAAAACTTTCGTTATACCTTCAATTTTTTTGAGATTCTTGTGCTATTTTTTTTTATTCTCTTTTCTAGGACATAATTGGGAATTGTTATTCAATCAATAAAATGACCAATGTCAGTAACACCGAAATGTTCATCATAAAGTATAAAAAATTAATCTAAAGAAATAATGAGAAAGATTATCAGGATTGAATCATGAAGAAATTTTATAGCTTATTTTGAACCAAAACGAGCTTGAGTTTTTGTCTTACAGAACTACTACTCCTTATGTTGTCACATGAAAAAATTCTATATTTCAACATTTTTTGTAAACTTTTTCGGTTCTTAATTTTATTGCAACACTATGGTTATTATTACCGAACTATAATTGAATGTTGATACTTTGGTATTACCTTCAAATTTCAATAAATATCGATTGAATGTTCGAGGAGACACCAATTTCCTCGAAGTTACATATTTGATAGCCATTGACATACTTTCATCTCACCTTTGGGTAGATATGATATCATAACTTCCACTAATGGTCTATAATTAGCATTTCAACCATGTGTCAGGACGTTGTGGATGAAATCATGTTGAAGAGAACAAAAAGATGAAGTCCAGATACCTAAGTAAAGCATGTAACAATGGGGAAAAACCTGATCATTCCAAATGCAAGCCTGTTAAAAATCTCATCCATAAAATTCAATGGCGCGAGCCAAATAAATACCAGATACCCTATAAACAATAAACCTGCCCTACTTCACGCAAATCCGTCGACAATATGTCCACCTGCACGACCCATTTTTCCGTGGAAAATCTCCGATTTCCGTCGTCCAAACCCATCCGGCAGAAAACTAATATCGATGGACCGGGATCCGTTTATAAAATATTTTGTAATATGAATATGTAGGGATATTCTGCAGGCGTCTAGAGCACTTCTTGACTCAAGAACATCTACCAATGGTGTGAATGGAGTACCATACAGTTTCGGTTCGTTGTAGTAGAAGAAAAATTATAATTTGAACTATGTTTAGTAGAATAAACTATCTTACTTTATTCATAATCATAAGCATCGGAAAGCCTACTGAATGAATGAACTGGAAGCAGGAATAGATTCACATTATCTTTAATGTACCTATATTCTGATTCTGCATAATCAAACCGCTAGCTGATATTCTTCAGATATGTGTACGGATTTCTTTGCCAAGAACTATGAGGATGGCTAAATAGAATCTGCTCTACATAGTTTACTCAGGAAACAAATAAAGTGAGCTGATGTTCGCAAAATCGCTTATTAATACGAGAATTTCCACCAATGGTATAAAATTAGCATCCAACTCAGTGTAAGGACGTTGTTGTTTTGTTCTAAAGAACAAAAAGATAAAGAAATAGGTATGAAGTCTAGGATCTAAGTAAAACATGTAACAATTAAATTATCATTCCAAAATCCAGGAATCCTGTTAAATCTATGTATCTCATTCCATAAAAATTCGATGGTGCGAACCGAATGAATACCAGATAACCTATAAAGTCTATAAACAATAAACCAACCCCTACTTCACGCAAATCCGTCGACAATATGTCCACCTGCACGACCCATTTTTCCGTGGAAAATCTCCGATTTTCGTCGTCCAAACCCATCCGGCGGAAAACTAATATCGATGGACCGGGATCCTTTTATAAAATTTTTTGTAAAGTGCACCTAGCAATAAGTTCATATGTACAGCTCTAGTTTCGTAAGACCAATTCCAGAAAAATCTTTTCAAGATAGCGTTTGCATATTACAATTTGAACTATTTATCGTTGAATCAATGGTCTAACCTTACTCATAAGTACCGATGAGTCTAACTGGACTGGTACGAAATGGTGGAATGGCTAATCTAGGTCTAGGACCATGAAAAGATTCGTATTATCTTCAGTGAAGATTCCAGATTCGGCAGTATCAAATCGTCGCCTGATATTCTTCATATACGGAGCTCTTTGCCAAGTGTTATGAGAATGGCTAAATATGAGCTGTTCTACAAAATTGCCCAGGAAAATAAGGCGTGATGCTGGTAGCAACATGACATCTTGACTGACTTCCAATAATGGTGTAAAATTAGCATTTCAACCATGTGTCAGGGCGTTGTGGACGAAATCACGTTGAAGAGAACAAAAAGATGAAGATTATGTGAAGTCCAGATACCTAAGTAAAGCATGTATAAACGGGAAAACCCTGATAATTCAAAATGCAAGCCTGTTAAAAATCTCATCCCATAAAAATTCAATGGCGCGAACCGAATAAATACCGAATACCCTATAAACAATAAACCAGCCCCTACTTCACGCAAATCCGTCGACAATATGTCCACCTGCACGACCCATTTTTCCGTGGAAAATCTCCGATTTTCCGTCGTCCAAACCCATCCGGCGGAAAACTAATATCGATGGACCGGGATCCTTTTATAAAATACTTTGTAAAGTGTACCTAGCAATAAGTTTATATGTACAGCTCTAGCTTCGTAAGACCAATTCCAGAAAAATCTTTTCAAGATAGCCAATTGAACTATTTATCGTTGAATCAATTGTCTAACCTTACTCATAAGTACCGATAAGTCTAACTGGACTGGTACGAAATGGTGGAATGGCTAATCTAGGTCTAGGACCATGAAAAGATTCGTATTATCTTCAGTGAAGATTCCAGATTCGGCAGCATCAAATCGTCGCCTGATATTCTTCATATACACGTATGGAGCTCTTTGTCAAGTGTTATGAGAATGGCTAAATATGAGCTGTTCTACAAAATTGCCCAGGAAAATAAGGCGTGATGCTGGTAGCAAAATGACATCTTGACTGACTTCCACTAATGGTGTAAAATTAGCATTTCAACCATGTGTCAGGACGTTGTGGATGAAATCATGTGGAAGAGAACAAAAAGATGAAGATTATATGAAGTCCAGATACCTAAGTAAAGCATGTATAACGGGGAAAACCCTGATAATTCAAAATGCAAGCCTGTTAAAAATCTCATCCCATAAAAATTCAATGGCGCGAACCGAATAAATACCGAATACCCTATAAACAATAAACCAGCCCCTACTTCACGCAAATCCGTCGACAATATGTCCACCTGCACGACCCATTTTTCCGTGGAATATCTCCGATTTTCCGTCGTCCAAACCCATCCGGCGGAAAACTAATATCGATGGACCGGGATCCTTTTATAAAATATTTTGTAACATGAATATGTAGGGATATTCTGCAGGCGCCTATGGTCCCGATCGGATTCAAATTACGGAGCGTAAAAAATCGGGGTAGCATGTGCTGACTCAGACGGTCGTCGGGGGCAAAAACTCCCGGATGACTGGGTATTTTTCTTCGGTGTCCCTTAGATTGATGGTGCTTTTTCAAAACCTACAAGAAATAGTAAAAATAAACCTTCTGTTTGATTCAAACGAGGCCGAGCGTTGACAGGTCAGGATAAATGATCTTTTGGCTGCTTTTCCTTTTTTAAATATGTCGATATGATTCTAATGTTGGGACGGGGTCAGACTCGGGTGGGAAATTTGCACCATAAAGAACTAAAGGACGGTAATGGTTCTGAATATCCACAAATATACTGAGCGATCATTTATGTCACAAGAAGTTTCATAACATTTTGCGTACTTGATGAGTTGTTCAATTACCATGAAGAAATTATTTAGTTGATTTTGGAATAATTTAGCTGAGTTTCGATCCTAAAATCATATGTATTCACGTCTATTTCAATTCGCATTTTCTTATGTAATATTAGAATGATAATAAATCTATATATGATATGAGATTAATGATAATATTACGATAATAAATAGATATCAAGGGTGGTATTGGTAAGAAGGTATAAGGGTGGGTTTTTTCCGAAATTTTTCCGGACGTACGTAATAAATTCCGATCTTAAACTAAATCATCACGGCGGACAGAGAGATTCTTCTGAAACAGTTTTAAATACACCCTGGTTGTTTGGTGTCAATCTAACCATCACGCGAGTGTGAAAGTTGTACGAAATGTCTAAAAGTGCTTAAGTTTGAATGATAAACTTAAGTTTATCAGTGAAGTCGATCGAGACATTGCCTACTATAGAAACAAATTTTCTGTATAACGAAATTTCTTTATTACGATTTTTTTTGCGTATTTAGCGCTTTCGTTATTAGTTTTATTCCCGGATGTGTTTGGACGACGGAAAATTGGAAATTTATAGACTTATTTGGTTCGCACCTTCGAATTTTATGGAATGAGATACATACACAGTTTTGACAGGATTGCATTTTGAAATGATAAGATCCTTTCCCCATAGAGATTTCAACAATTGGTACTTGTTTTACTTAGATATCTTGACTACATTCTTATTGCTTCTTGTCCTTCATAGCGTTGGGAATCAGTCACACGATACTTGTTCAGAACGGACCAAATTAACATGGAAATTGTCATTGTCGATTATTACAGAATGCCGTTCAACTTTTATAGAATGAGCTGGCTTTTGACAGGATTCCTGCATAAAGGTTTCATCAATTGTTACTTGTTTAACTAGGATATCTTGACTTCATTCTTATTATTGTTTCCTAGCTTTTAATTTGCCTGAATAATTTCCGAAATCACTTCAGTTGGAAGTGAAGTGATTTTGACAAATAAAACATGCCTTTTCGGATGACAATAAAAAAAACGATAAGGTTTGAAATCAGAGTACATCCACGATAGCTCGGAAGGAAATTCTAAAAGTACCTAATATGAATGGGTACGTTCAGAAGCACTCAACTGTTGGTAACAGTTGAGTAAGTTGAGAAAGCGATAGCGTTCAGTAAAATCGCTTTGCCAGCGATGTTTCTCAGCAGATGTCGATTTATGGCAGCGGTAAAAATTTATGCTTTATAACTCATCTGACCGCTGAGACATGCGCATTTACCTATTATTTGTGTTTTGTTTATGTTTAGGGTTTTTAGTTGAAGTTTATTAAAGAGTATTTTGCTTACTGGCGTATTTTGAAAATGTTTATCAAAAAAGGATTGTCTGGCTACAATTTAGGTCTGTCAGAAGAAAACAACAACTTGATGTGAATAAAAAAATAAGGTTATGTATCATGATATGTCAGATTTGTAAATCACTCAGCGAAGCGTTCAGAAGATTTTCATCCGCTGAAACTCAACTCTACTCAGCTGATTTTTGCTTTATGCCAACAGTTGAGTGCTCTGAACGTACCCAATGATTCAGTACAGGGAATGAAAACCGAGGATAATAATTCACTTTCTGTTATGTTTACAAGTAAATTGTGAACTTTCACGAAAATGTTAGGTTATGTTATTGTTATGATGAAGATGAACTGAAGTGATTGTGGAAATTAAACTGATTTTGTCAGAAAGCAACATCAGTTGGAAGTGATGCGCATCAGTTCAAAATCACAACATTGTCAAATAGAACGAGCATCAACTGATTTTACATCAGTTTGGAAGTGATGCGGCTTCAAATAGGAAGGGCCTTTTGTCCTCCTGGGCATTGGCAATCAGTCACAGGATAGTAGGATACTTGTTTAAAACGGACCGAAGTGCATGGAATTGCCCATTGCATATTATTGCATATTCGTGAAGGCTCTGCAACTTTTATGGAATGAGGAAAGAGCTGGCTTTCGACAAGATTCGTGCATTTTTAAATGTTGAGATTTTTCCTTATAGAGGTGTTAACAATTGTTACTTGTTTTACTTAGATATCTTTATTTCATTCTCATTATTTTTTATCCTCTAGAGCATTGGCAATCCTTGTTAAGAACGGTTCAAATTAGCATGGAAATGCTTATTGCATATTATTGGTGAAGGCTTTTCAACTTTAATGGAAAGAAGAATTATATTTCACCACTCTTGATTCGATTCACTTCATATGATACCAAAAAACCAGTCAGATTCACAGAAAATTAAATCATCAATTTAAATCCGGAAACTTCTGTTTTCTCATTCTTTCCAAGAAAAACTGTTTCTGCACAGTTTAAAATTTTCTGATTTCTCAATGACCCAAATGATTATCGAATATAATTATATCTCTACTAAGAAAATCAGTTTCAATTGACACAGGTGAAATATTGATTATCGAAGAAGATGCACGATACAAGTGTATGCATTTCCCAACAAAATTTCAAACGTAAAATGCAATCAATACCATTTAAAATCATCCCATGTTCTCGTTAGTATCATCCCCTCCTTGACGCATGCCTATGTGTAACGTGGGGCATTCTTTCTTGACCACTAAGGGGTGGCTAACGAGGAGGGCACTGGACCTTGGCTCCGCGTGTCTGAACGCCCTCAGGACGTCAGCCTGTCCAGTCTACCAGTAAAATTTGGCACGTGCTTTGAAGAATTATAGAACCTTGTCGTCTGAGGATATTGACCGTGGTGTATTCATTATTTCTATGGGGATGAGCGTGTTATGGATTTTTGGGTGAATGAAAGAAAGGGGAAGTTAGGTCTGCATGTGAGATATGGTCAATGATATATCAGAATTTTGGTTGACACTGTTGGTTTATCAACAAATTTTAAAACTGCAATAGAATTGTGTGAAATTGATCCATGAAGATAAAGAGCGATTTCTTTCAAAACGTCAAGCAGAACATGCGAAAACCAAAAAAGGAAACAGAACCTAATAGATAATCAGGAGAGACCGGATTATATGCAACATGAAAACGTTGTTATATGCATTCAATTTATATTTTGTAAACGTTTACAATTAAATATTGTTCCAAATAGAAATAAACTACATCTCTGGCAGTTGCTATGAATCCTTTCCTTATTCATTGTTCCAAATGTTCATTTGTTAAATTTTGCCCTCGATCATTTTGAATATTATTTTTGCATGTGGTAACGGTTCTCTCCATATCATAGACATATAAAAGGATGGACATGGCGTCATGTGACTTTCGCACTAAGTTTCGTGCTCCCACATAAGAGAGAGATACTGTGAAGGATGGAGTAATATTTGTTTAGTTACTCTATGCACCACACTAATATTCTCAATCCTTCACAGTATCTCTCTCTCTTATGTTGAAAAAATTGACAGAACATAAAAATATCTAATGCGATTCAAAGTTTTTATTATATGTTCTGTGCTTCGCACTAATATTATTCTATCCTTGTCTGAAGTCAATATTCTCTCTCACATGTCCGTCCATTCTTTTATAAGTCTATGCTCCATATCCACGGACATAATGGGGAGGAATTGAACCTTGGTGCTATGTTCTCCCTTATAGTATCAGGGAAAATTCTGCCGTACCATTAATAAAACTTTCGATGAGAGACAGATTTTCGAAACCTGGATTTCCTTTCAATATCTTTCAAACTTTTCTAGAAGTTTAGTTGGAAAGGCCAATGGCAACGTAGAGTTCATTTGGCGTATATTTCTCATTATTTGGATACTTTCGTAGCACCTCATATTTTGTGGAATTCGGTCGGATTCAACACTTTAATCGCATTTCGGAACGTAGGGAAGAAAAATGTTCTACTGAAAATATGTATCATAACTGGATTTTAGCTAAAATATGGAAATACCGCTGCTGAGATGTATTAAATATGCAAAAAGCATATGCAAATGCATATACATAATTCGGTCTCTGATAATAATCAGTAATTAAAATTCAATTGGAATATTGAAAATTAAAAATCTCTATATTTCCAAAACAAGATGTTTGATTCGAGTGGAATTTACTTGCATATGAAGATTAATATACTGAATGATCATGCAAATGCAAAATTTTAAGAGGATCGCATCATCAACCATAGGATTCAATTTTTTAAATTGCTCAAAAGCGTCTGTTCTTGGCTTTGTTAAATTTTTTCCCAAAAATATTCAATTCAAAACTCATCTAGACGACAATAGTAAAAAAATAAATGGTTCGAATAGTCCGTTCACGAAAGTTTGAGCGCATAGTAGGCGTCTGTTATTTATCTGAAGTTGGCAGTATTTGCTGTCATAACGTAAAATAAGTCAACGTTGCCGAAGTACCCGGCTCGTCCGACGAGCTTGCGAGTTATCAGAGAAACTCTATGCAATATTGCCAACATATCAATCTGACAAGAAAATAAATAACATAACCTAAAATTTCAATATACACAGTGGAATATGCCAAATTTCCATGGCCAACCGACGGCTCAACCTTTCGTGAACGGACTATACATTACATTTCGATGCAACGCGAACGTGTTCCAAATGTCGTAAACATATCTGCAAAAGAATCATCGTGTTTATGAAAAAAATTTTTGGAAACTTCACAAACCCTGCCCGTTTCTCCAAAGTGAGCACGTTTACGACATATGTTCTATATAATATAGTTTTCATCTCGAGATGGATCAAAAATTCGCTCCCTTAAATATTGGCACATCATTCAGGAACAATCAGTATGGAAACACACGAACCGTATATTTTGACACTTTGAAATATTGTGTGTTCAAAAATTTCTCTGTTGAAGAGCAATTCACGATTCTTCATCCCTTCATCCCCACGATAATAATTAATGACCATCATGATACCTCTACCCATTACCCTAATCACACAAATTCATTTAGGAGCGCTGACCCCACGTCCTTGTCGATAAAATGCATTAAGATATCATTTACAGAGTGCTCCAAATAAAAACGTCAATATTTCAAGGGAAAACCACTTATTGACATCCACAGTGCCCGTACGGCTCGGTGGGGATATCTATTTCCTGGAATGACCACGTTCCTTACTTTAGTATGTGTCAAAAATTTAAAAGAATACCAGAGGAGACATTTGAAATTTCGAAAGTGTCCAAGGGAGGCCTCCAAGGTGCTCGTCACGCTGTGCCGTTAACGGAACGCCGCCCCCGACAGTTGCTTCTCTATAACTTTCTTGCCCCCAACTTCTTAGATGGTATAGATATCTATATAGGGTGTTTGCGTAGGCAGACCAAGTTCTGGGATAATCTGGAAATTTTTGAAAGGAAAAGAAGATCTTATTTTTCAAGAATTGAATTTATTTATTAATTCACATTTTAAGTGATGAAAATATCAAATATTATTGTTGTTCATAATCATGTTGATATTAAACAAATAATGTCATTTTGACATAAGTTGGTCACATGTTTTTTATCATTATTCCGAAATTGAATTCAATATTTAGGATGAAATACCACCATTTAAATCTATGGGAAATGATTACCCTTCAATAAGGTCCTGTAGCGTCTTAGAATAGAGATTCGAAAAATAATCACTTGGAATGCCAGAAGACCTAGTTTAAAACACCCTCCTGACCCAAGAGCATGTGAATTAAGTATTTTGTATCTGAATATCGAGGGTATTTATGCGAATAGTTTTGAAGTTCAATTCTGTAAAAAAGGTGAGACAGGGTTGTTTCTACTGAGGTTTTTTCCCTCTGCTCTAGTATCATACGCCAAAATAGTATGGTACCCCGTTTTGCACCAACCTCAGCTAGGGACTTTTTTATTTTATGTATTGTATTTGGTTAGCTCTCAATTCAAAAGAATATACAGGGTGGTCCAGATCGTAACCAAGAAATTTTAACCACGTATTCTGCATCAAAAGTAAGCCCTAGTTTGTCAAATAAATATATGTCGAGAAATGTTTCCTCTCCGAGATACGGGGTGTTGGAATTATAGAAAAATAAATGTTTTCATTAATAACATTCACACTGCTTGAAATATTTTTATGAAATTTGTTATTTTTAGATAAAAAAGGATACGCCACTGGTTTTTCCGACAATAAAAATTACTATTAAATTCTTATTTAATTTACAGCAAATTCGGTCTCTTGAATGTTTGCTGTACGAGGCCCGTTTCCGGCCAAAAAAAAAAAATAAAACACATTCTCATTGCATGAATGATTATTATTATTATTATGTACCTACCTTATCAAATTAGGCGATTTTTTCATGCATGAGAATGCGTTTCATTTTTTAACTGAAACGGTGCCTAGTACAGCAAAAGTCAAGAGACCGAATTTGCTCCAAATTAAATCGAAAACTAAATAGTAATTTTTATTGTCGGAAAACCAGTAAAGCATCATTTTTTTTATCTGAAAATATTTAGTCCCGATGCAGTAGGACGCCACTGGTAAAATAGAAACAAATGATGTCATGCAAAAAGTGCTCCTTGACGCTCAAAACCTATGTCTCAAATTCATAAAAATATTTCAAGCAGTGTGAAAGTTATTGATTTTCTCTCCTATAATTTAACCCCGTATCTCGAAGCGGAAAAATTTCTCGACATATGTTTATATGACAAACTAGGGCTTATTTTTGATGTAGAATATGTGGTTAAAATTTCTTGGTTACGATTTGGACCACCCTGTACCTATATATTAAACAAAAACTTGAAATGGGCACTAAAATTAGATAATCAAACTATCAGAAACACAGTTCATATTATTTCAAATTCCTGCTTTGAGTGTTATCGATATTTCTCAGTTTTTTACAGTACAATTCACCCGCACCAAAAAAAATAAAAAAAATCACATTACAATATATAACAATAACCGTTCTAATTCATCCATTGGCACATCCACAATAATATCCGTGGAATGATTAATAGTATTTTATGAAATAAATCCTACATTACATTCAATTCCAACTTTCCAAGTGCCCTCAATGCCTGACCTAACCAAAACAAGCTGGATTACGATTTTAAGTCAAATAGGGGACATTTTAAACTTCCAAATCGTCATTGACTTACAATGCGTTTTTTGGGATCGGATCATAAAAAATGGCATATTAATAGTTCGGCTTTCAATGAACAGACAATGCAGGTATAAAATTCGTGAAAAAAAGGTTGAGGGGGACCTTCTCGCTCTGATTTTTTTCAGCATCCCTTCAATACAAACATAATAGTTATTGAACAAATCGACAGGGGTCACAAGTGTCTGGAATATAGGGTTATGTTTAACTTGTTGGGGTTAGTTCTCACGATGAAATTTATTTACTTTGTCTAAGTGGGATTAATGTCTTCTAACGTTTTTTTGACATCTGGCTGAAGGAGAGGGTGAGAAAGTGTTGTAACAGTTATGATCAACACAAGGAAAATCTTCTACATACAAATTTAGAAGATAAATATATAATTTAATTAACTGTTATAACATACCTTTGAATATTTCATATGGACGACATGGAGAAGTCATTCTAATACATTATACTATTAACAACTGGATATTGCAATCACCATGTAAAAAAACATGATTTTTTCCTTGAAGACGTTTTTTGAAACAGCCAAGGGTAGAATATAATTATTGCGAAATCAATTTTTTATGAAATGAACGCCAAGAAAACATTATTTTTTATTTTTGATGATTTATTTGGGCTCTTTCTACGTTTCGTCCAGTATTCGCCAGTGGTCACCAGAAAAAAACTTTGTTAAAAAAAGTAAGTTCCTCAACAATAAAAAATGTAATAATTTATGGATTCATAGTGATGAAGAGAAGTCAAGTTTTTCCACATTGTACAAAATATTATTCAATTATTTTAATTGGGATTTAAAGAAAAAATCGCTCAAATCAGTGGACAATTTATTAATTCAACTACGCTTTCGTGATTCCTAAATCAATTCGTAAGAGTTGACAAAATTGGAATGTGATAAATAAAGATGTTACAGAACTAATTAGAGGCTAAGACAAAAAAAAAACTTCAAATGTCTTAAATTTCACATTCAAATTTTTTGTTTTTTAACAAGAAGAATAGAATGATGAATATGAATTGTGAAACTCAAGACAATTTTTGTCTTAAATTTCACAATTCATATTCATCATTCTTCCAGCTGGATGAAATTAGATGACTAAGATTGTATCTGATAATCATCTTATGGAAAACCTACTATAATAGAGTCAATAAATTCTTACGAAATGAAAACATATGATTAATTGATAAAGATCGTAACATAGTCAGGATAATTCGAATGAATGTAACAGGTATTAGGTTTACTATGGAACGGTTATTCTTTCGAAAACGCTATGAGAAAAAGACCTGAACCCAGAATGTTGCATGATATAGATATGATATTGTGGAGTTCACATTACAATGATTCTTTTTTATAATCTAAGGTCTCTATGGAAATATTGCCAACGAGAATCCTGATATTTTTATCATCTCGATGAAGTTCTTTATTGAGTTTCTGATCAAATATTATTGTGCTACATATAACGGACTGCTAATGACTTAATCAATTATAATATCCAAAAAGTGGGGTAGAAACCAAACCAACCGTATGTCACAGAAACGGAACATTATAAATCAGAAATCCGGTACAGACGTTTTGATGATACGTCATTGTGAAATCCGCCATATTCAATGTCCGCCGCGTTATTGTTGGCAATATTTCACTGGTCCACCATAACGATCCCAGCGTACGTTTATTTGCATATATACTGCTTTGAAAAAATATACCCACTCAGCTTTCCACAAAGTATCACGGTTCGCTACACTATGTTGATATATCGATGGCGTAGAAAACATATGTTAAATCCGATAAAATGCGAGATTCAAATACCACTTTCCCAGGGATGGGGAGGGATTAGAAGCGCTATCCAACTCTTTGCTTCGGGAAACTCAACCCCGTTATATTTAACGGTTAGGTATCTGAGAGAAAAATGTTACATTTCTGTTATAATTTATGTTAATAATTTCAGTTTCGGAATTTAAATTCAATATTTATTATTAGAGAATATCTTTCACGGTATACATTATTTCGATCAAGCTCTTGCAGTGGGACAGTTGAATAGTTTTAAAACTCACCGGATTTTTAGAAATATAGTCCCGCCCATGAAAATTTGAGCGCATAGTAGGCGTTCATTTATTTATCTGAAGTTTCTATAGTAACGACACAGAAAGACAAGGGATCTGGATGCATAAAATATTATATTGGAAGTACATAGGTATATATTTGATAATTAGATATATTTCGGAACAAATGTAAATTCAACTTTATAGTTGTACGAAAAATGTGTTTGTATTTCGTGAATATAAAATTCGTGATTTTATGGCACATCCGAGTGAATTTTGTCCTCGATTAAGAGGCTCGGCCAAAATTGACACTCTCATGTGCCATGAAAAAAAACACTCATTTTACGCTCTCAATACAAAAGTAACTTTTAAGTATGTATATAAAAATGAAAAAAGAAAGAACTATACAGTTGCAAGAAACCAAAGAGAGAGAATTTAATCAATACGAAAAAACACTACCACATAGCCCTAAAATTGAACGGACCCTTATATATTCGGCGTTGATGTAGGATTTTCCTACCCAGAAAAGTTAAACTATTCCATGTAAAAGTCAAATTAAAGTTATAGTAGGAACTATTTTGTGAAATATAATCAAGAAAGGTTTTTTCGTAATTACTCGAAATCAGTAATGAAAAATTATTCAATTCTGATTTATGAATCAATTAATGTTAAAAAAATAAATAATTTCCTAATTTATAAAGATTTAATTTCAGCGATATAACAACAAAAAATTCATTTGTTAGAAAGCAGTAAATAGAATTAAATCAATAAACACTACAACACAGCCTAAAACATGCGAATAATTGCCGTTTTAAAATATCACATAACGGCGATCCTATCAGCTACCTTAAAACGCGAGTATTGTGAACCGTTACAAACACATTACAAACCTTTTAAAAAAAGAAAAAACGGCAGACAGATAGACGCATTGTAGACGTATGAAATTTATGACAACCCTTTCAGGGTTTGGCGTCGATGTATCGAGCATATGCCATCCCAATTTACAATTAGATGGGCCAGGTAGCGACCCAACGGGATATGGGGTTGCGTTCGCAAAAAAGGGTTATGTGTGAAATTGTAGGAAATGGCAAATGGGTTTCGGGCATAATTCGATGTTTCCGCTACACTTATTTGCGATTTTTGGGGTAATTGACAGGTTTATGTGGCGGAAATTTGATCGGAAGAAGGAAAAGCTCGGGCATGGGAATTTCGGCAATTTTGTTAGGGGTAAGAAATCGAGCTACCTGATTATTTAGAACCTTTTTGGAATAATTGGTTGATATTTGTTAGGAACAGTAACGGTATTGGGATATCTGTTTCCCTTTATGGAAATATTGGAAATTTGGTTGTTTGAAGCAATATCCAACATTGAAATATTGTTTGGGTTTCTATCATATTCACTTCTTCTGCTCTGCTAGCCGTCACGTAGTCAGGAAAAATTTTTAGACATTTAACTACGAGAAAAGCAACTTTCGCCACTCTTTGCAAATGTTTGAAATTTTCGACAGTTTGATCTGAAGAAGGAAAAGCTTGGGCAATTTTGCTAGGGGTGAGAAATCGAGCTACCTGATTATTTAGAACCTTTTTGGAATACAGTGGAACTTCCCTATAACAAACGTCTGTATAACGAATTTCGTACAAGATATTGCACCTTGAATTCAAATTAAATGATAAAAACTCCCTCTAAAATGAATTAAATTCTCTCTATAACAAAATATTCAAAGAACATGGGTATTGGTAAGAAGGTATAAGGGTTGGTTTTTTCCGAAATTTTTCCGGACATAGGTACGTAATAAATACCGACCTTAAACTAAATCATTACGGGAGGCAGAAAGATCCTTCTGAAACAGTTTTAAATACACCCCTGGCTGTTCGGTTTCAATCTAACCATTACGCTAGTGTGAAAAGTTGTGCGAAAATGTCTAAAAACAAGTGCTTAAGTTTGAATGATAAACTTAAATTTATCAGTGAATTCGACTACTTTATTGCCGACTATAGAAACAAATTTTGTGTATAACGAAATTTCTTCATAACGAATTTTTTTGTAATTTAGCGCTTTCGTTATAGGGAAGTTCCACTGTAATGTCTGTAATTGGTGAATATTTGTTGCGAACATTTAAGGTATTGGGATATCTGTTTCCCTTCCAGGAAATATTGACTGGGAAATTCAGTTGTTTGAAGCAATATCAAACATTGAAATGTTATTTGGGTGTCTATCATATCCACTTCTTCTGTTCTACTAGCCGTCACATAGCCAGGAAAAAATTTAGACTTTAAACTTCCAGAAAAGCTACTCCCGGCACTCTTTGAAAATGTTTAAAATTTTCGACAGTACTCAGAAAATCATCATTGATGACTTTGATATATTTTTGGTTCATTATGTTGTCAAAAAAAGTTCATTCTATCGTTGTTGGGCTGAATTTCATTATTGAAGCTCTTTAGATGTTTTTGAGATGAAACAGACGGATGTCTGATAGGGTTTTCGGTTATGACATGGAAGAATGCTTCTTCAATTTCTAAGTTCAGTTTTTCTCTTTGTTATTAATGGAACTTCTTCGTTCAAAACGTGTTCTACAAGCGTGACTCTATTGAGCGAGGTTTATGTCTTCGATCCGAAATTTAAAAGATTTAGTTTTTCTACAATATCGACTCTACCTGATTTCACCAGGTACCTACTTTTTGTATATATGTAAGAAAGCTTACACTTTCTTAATGTGTTTTTTTTTTTTTTTCGAACAAAGTCGTCGGCGTTTATATATTTGTCAAATGAAATTTCATTATTGTCAAAAGTTGTGAATACGAACATTGAATGTAGTTTCTTGTTTTCAGGTTTGTTAAGATATATGTAGATTATTGATGGTATTAAATAAATAATTCTTGTTTTCAGAATAAGAAACACATCTTGTTTTGTTTCAACAACATAACATTATAAAACTACATTCTCGTTCATGAGAAAAATGGAGAAGCTTCAATTTGAGTTTGAACTTATTGCGACAGCAGATGGAAAGAAGAATATTATAGTTATTAATTCAATTACTACGCTAGAGAACAGAAGGTTCATCCTAATAGATGGAGATCGAATTGCAAAAAAACATGAATTGGTAGCAGCAACGGAAACATTTACAAAGGTGAAAAATAGCTTAAAAAAAGAAATCAGTCAAGAAAGGTCTGGATTACTCTTACTGAACAGATGAAAAAACTTATTTCGATGAAGATGGAAATCTACAGTTCAATAATTTATTTTTGGAAGAAGAAAACAAAATGAATGATTTGACAATGGACAAAGAAGAGCCAATGATTAAACTTCTAGAGAAGCTGATTGAAAATAGACCGAAATGTGAAGAAAGAACTTTATCACAGTTAACTAGGGAATTCTTGGTTGAACAATTCAACAGTAGAGTGGTGAATACTAATCAATGGATGGAAGAATTCGAAAAGGAATGTGAAAGACTCGGTATTCATGAGGATGTGAAGAAAATAAAGGCTCTGAAGTTTTTACTTGACAAACCTACTCTGAACTGGTATAATTGTATGATTATGAAATTATCAGTGAAATCAGAATGGGAGCAATGGAAAAGGATGTTTTGTGAGACGTTTGCCAATAAAGGATGGTCTCCAGTAAGGTATGCTCTCTCATTTCATTATAAAATTGGTAATTTGGTTGATTATGCTATAAAGAAAGAGAATTATTATTGGAGGTTAGAAAAACGATAGACACTGGTACCCTTATTGATTTGATAGTTGCTGGGCTGCCGAACTTCATTGCAGATAAAATAGATAGAGAAACAGTCCAAACTACAGAACAACTATGCAATGAGATTGGTAAACTGGACCATTTAGTAAAGAAAAAGTTTACTAAGAACGAATCAACAAATTGATACTCAAAACAAACAAACATGTAAGATATGTAAAGATAAAGGTAAAGGAAATAGGTTTCATAAAGAAAAAGATGTTGGTTCAGGGAACAAGAAAAAAAAATTGAAAATAATTCTCTTTTGGACGTACAGAATTTTGAAAATCCAAAAAACTGGAGAGTACACCATTAATCACACTCAAAGTGACATTGAATAACCTCATAACTGTTCCAGCAATATATGATACAGGATCAACTATATCTTTAGTAAATTCAAGATTATTGAATTTGAAATCTTGTAAACCAAATAAAAAAATGAGGTAACTTTGAAAACGATTAATGGTGTGAGTAAAATAAGTGGAGTTGTTAGGTTGAAAGTCAAAATTATGAATATAGAGACAATTATGAATGTTGTATTGTAAATGATGATAATTTCAATTATGATTTTCTAATTGGTCTCGACTGTATTGGCAGATTCCGATTAAGTCAAAATGATAAACTCGAAATTGAACAAAATATGCCAAATTGTAACTGTACAAATGAAGTAACAATTATTTCAGATAGAAATGGTAGAATAGAATCAGCTGATTCTTCACAAGAAATTAATTTCAATGACGATATTGAAATAAAGAATTTCGAAGCCATGATAGGTAAATTGAACGAAGAAGATAAGATCAAATTAGAAAATCTAGTGGATAAATATGCAACGATATTTGCGAAAGATAAATTTGATGTAGGAAAAGTTAAAGATTATGAGGCAAGAATTGATTTACAAATGGACAAATACTGTAGCAAGAGACCGTATAGGTGTACTGTAGAAGATAAAAGAGAAATCGAATCACAAATTGCAGAACTTTTGAAGAGAGAACTTATTGAGGAATCTTATAGTCCGTTCGCAGCACCGGTCACATTAGCTTACAAGAAGGATGAAGAGAGAAAAAGCAGATTATGTATAGATTTCAGGGAGCTTAATAAAATTGTAGTACCTGAGCCACAGCCTTTTCCGAGAATTGAAGATATCCTGGTAAAAACTCGAAATTGTAGATTTTTCACAAAATTGGATATAAATTCTGCATTTTGGTCAATACCCCTTCGAATTGAAGATAGAAAAAAAACAGGCTTTGTTACACAAGATGGACATTTTCAATGGACCTGCTTGCCCTTTGTTTGAAAACGTCACCTGCAATATTCCAAGAGAATATTAGGGAATATAATCAGAAACATGAACTATCTGATTTTACAAGAAATTATATAGACGATATCTTAGTGTTTTCTGAGACATTTGACCAACACATGATTCACATAGAAAAATTACTCCAAGCAATTAACAAAGAAGGGTTCAGGCTAAAACTCACAAAATGTAAATTTGCTATGGATTCAGTTAAATATTTGGGACATGAGATCAGGTATAATTCAATTACTCCAATAAATGATAATTTAGTGGCTATAAGAGAATTTCCAACACCACAAAATCAGAAAAATTTCGACAATTTTTGGGTAAAGTAAATTTTTACAATGAATATGTACCAAAAAGAGCTATAATCCTTGATCCATTACACCAATTACTGAGGAAAGGTCAAAAATTTGAGTGGACAGAAGAATGCCAAAAACATTTGATTACCTTAAAAATTTCTTGTGTACGAAACCAGTTTTATCAATTTATGACCCAAATCTGCCAATACATATTTATACAGATGGAAGCATTTAGGTATAGGAGCAGTAATGAAACAACCACAACCAAATGAGGATAATAAGGAAAAACCAATCGCCTACTTCTCAAGAAAGTTGAATGAGGCACAAAAGAAGAAGAAAGCTATATATCTGGAAACACTAGCAGTTAAAGAAGCAGTACTTTATTGGCAGCATTGGTTGATGGGAAGATCATTCAAAGTTTTTACAGACCATAAACCACTACAGGATCTGAATATAAAAGCGAGACCGGATGAAGAATTAGGTGACCTCACCATCTTTCTGTCACAGTTTGATATGGAAATAAAATACAATCCTGGAAAGTACAATGTAGAAGCAGACTGTCTCAGTAGGAATGCAGTATTGGAAGCAGAAAATAATCAAGAAAATATATTGAGAACAGTAAATTTTGTTAGTCTTCAAGATATTATAATGGATCAAAGAAGCAATAAAATATCAGGATAGGAGATAAGAGTGTGATACAAAAAAAGGTGTTTTCTTCGCGAGAAGAAAAACAAAAAAGAAAAAATCATTCTAACGGAAGAATTCAGTAAGAACCTATTAAAAAACATACACCTTAACATGGGTCATATTGGTATTAATCAAATGATATCTATGCTTTCCCCTCACTACATATCAGAAAATTTCTTGAGTAATATAAGAAACCTTTGTTCAACTTGCGAGACCTGCATAAAAATAAAACAAGAATTAAAAATAACTATGGCACTCTTTCACAACTAGGTCCAGCAAAGAGCCATTTGAAATAGTATCTATCGATACTATTGGTGGATTTGGAGGAACTAGATCAACAAAAAATATCTGCATTTATTAGTGGATCACTTTTCAAGATACGCGTTTATTTTAACTTCAAAACACAAATCAGCTCAGATTTCATAAAATTAACAAACAAAGTTTTGAAAGAGGGAAAGATTAAACAAATTTTAACCGATCAATAT
This sequence comes from Propylea japonica, assembly GCA_013421045.1. Classification (NCBI taxonomy): domain Eukaryota; kingdom Metazoa; phylum Arthropoda; class Insecta; order Coleoptera; family Coccinellidae; genus Propylea; species Propylea japonica. The sequence goes on from CM024239.1 coordinate 67,604,595, forward strand.
CCAGGAATTAATTCAAAAGAATACAAGAATTTTTTAGATGAAAAAGACATCTCACTGATATTCACTGCTGTAAATGCTCCATTTTCAAATGGTTTAAACGAGAGGTTAAATCAAACGCTAGTTAATAAAATTAGGTGTGAGTTGAATGAATTAGAAAATAGAGCTTCATGGACAACAGTAGCTCATAAATGTATAGAAAAATATAATAAAACAATCCATACGGTAACTAAGTTCAGCCCAGAATACTTGTTGAAAGGAATCAATAATTCATTGATACCTGACGAATTGAAAGTAGGAGTGAAATATTCTTTGAATGAAGATAGAAAGACTGCGTTGGAGAATAGTAATAATACCACCAATATAATAAAAAATTATTTGATTCACATAGAAAGAATATGACTTCAAAGTTGGTGATTGGTTTATGTTGAAAATGGAAACCGATTAAATAATAAAAAGTTAGATGAAATAAGGATTGGTCCTTTTAAAATTGCAGAGAAAATTTCAAATTCTATTATAGAATAGACACAGGGCATAGGAAAAAAGAATCGAATCTTTTTCATGTCACGAAACTTATTCCGAAAATGAAAATTCTTAGAATTTTCATTCGAGGAGGGAAGATGTAAGAAAGCTTACACTTTCTTAATGTGTTTTTTTTATTTTCGAACAAAGTCGTCGGCGTTTATATATTTGTCAAATGAAATTTCATTATTGTCAAAAGTTGTGAATACGAACATTGAATGTAGTTTCTTGTTTTCAGGTTTGTAAAGATATATGTAGATTATTGATGGTATTAAATAAATAATTCTTGTTTTCAGAATAAGAAACACATCTTGTTTTGTTTCAACAACAACATAACATTATATACTTATTAATTTTCCGTGACACACGGTATCACATGGATTATCGTTTGTGCCGTTTCGGTACGACTTGTCGGCATGATGCCCCAGAATCCACAAAAATTTTTTCAGGGTGGCAAAATAAAAATTATTGAAAAGTGTTGCTATTTTATTAAGAATTCAGGAAATAAAAACCCAAAATTTCGTATTGCTGTTTCATCAAGGTAAAAATATTCATCAGGAAGGCTTATAGTATCAAACATTCTAATTAAAATTATTATACTATTTGAAACTTTTCAAGAGAATTGTAATACGAATTACGAATATGAGAAAATCCTTTCACTTAAATGGGTAAAGTCGAAAATTGCCGTCTGTAATATCTAAATTTCATCAAATCAAAAACCATCATGTAGTATTCATACAGCGCTTACGACTTCTGGGTAAATATCGAACATTCTCTGGGTAAGTTTCACTTCTCGAAACACCTGAAAAGCTCAACTAATATCAATCTACTCCAGATGGATCCATTAAAGTAATCACACTACTTGGGCTACATTCTTGTTCTAACAGAAATAACATCCTTTATTAACATGAAATTCCACTAAGGAGAAATTATACGGTGTGGAAGAAACGATTGAAATGAATTCTTTATCTCGGTTACTGGGAATATCATTCATGAAATACCCTAAAACATAATGAGCTCAAATTTCAGAGTGTCCTTTCTGCGCAAAAATGGGAATATCCACTTTTTCAAATGGAGCATTTGCACTTATTATCCATCATGTGAAAGGTCTCTTTATTCTCTATTCCGAAATAATAATTTCGAAATTTCTGACTCTCAAAAAAGCCACTCTTTGATATAATTTTTATATTTGAAAGTTTTCAGAACACAATCGAGACTTCGGTTATTGACATGAAAACTGCCTCCTCCTTCCTTTTTTTATATTATAAAGCTCACCTTCAAATTATCCACACAAGATTAGGCAAAATGGCTATTACAGGAAATTGTTGCTAAACGCTAAAGCAATTGGACCACGATAGTACAGAACTCCTAGAAAAAGTCAAACCGAACATCTGAAAGATTAGAAGAAATTGAAATAATAAGAACAATGCGGGAACAGCATTCAAGACTTAAGGTACTTTCGAGGATAATCTATGAAGTATATATATTCTTTCGAATTGAGAGCTCACATAATACATACACGAAAAAAAATCCCTAGCTGAGGTTGTGCAAAACGGAGTACCATACTATTCTGGCGTATGATGACAAAGCACAGGGAAAACAAAGCAGTAGAAAAAGCTGTCCCTCCGTTTTTTTTACAAAATTTAAACTTTAAACTATTCGAAAAATACCTTCAATATTCAGATACAATACTTAATTCTTGCTCATGGGCCAGGAGGGTGTTTTAAACCAGGTCTGGCGTTCCAAGTGATGATTTTTCAAATCTCTATTCTTCTAAGATCTCTACAGGACCCTACTGAAGGGTAATCATCTCCCAATGATTTAAATAGTGGTATTTCATCCTAAATATCGAATTCAAATTTTCGGAATAATGATAAAAAACGTGTCACAAACTAATATAAAGTAGTGAAGTAACTTGTGAGCGAGGTAGAGCCTATATATTTGAGAAACAGAACGTTCCTAAACTGTTCGAATCAAAGATAAAAAAAAATTAGCTGAACTTGGAGATACTGATAAGTCAATGCTGGTCCAATATGCTTTGAATGAAGACCACACAAGGCCGTAGCCAGAAAAAAATTGGGGGGGGGTTTCACCGAATGACAATTTTCAAAGGAAAATATTCTAGTCCTGTACTTTACTGAAAAATTTTGAGGGGGGGGGTCCGGACCCCCTCACTACGGCCTTGAGTCCACAGGATATTATGGGGTGAAGCTTCCATAATATCAAAAGAAGAAAACTGAGACGTAAAAAATTGAAGCAGGTTTCATGTCAATAATCGAAAACCGTCTGTCGATATGTAAAACATCTGATGGGGTCCAAAAATAAGTTCTAGCCTAAGAAGGATCAAATGAATTTTTAACAAACTGAATAAATCAAAAATAGTTCGAAGTTAGGTATCTATTGTTTTCTGAGAACTGTCAAAAATGACAAACATTTTAAAAGAGTAACGAAAGTGGCGTTTGTGAGAGTTCAGAACGTAAAGAGTGTTTTCCTGAGAATAACTGACGAATGAAGAAGTAAATATAGGACAACGGCCTATATAATGTATCAATAAATGTTCCATCTTCAAGAATTTCCCGTCAACAAATGCATTTGTCTTGCTACGTACGGGACTTTTCCAAGAGATGACGAATTTATCTGACTTTCCAAACAGTATTCCAAGAGGTGAAATTGTTAACATAAAAAGTTAAATCAGATTGAATATACGTATAGTTTCATCGGACAACACCGGGTATCAAAACTACACAGATGTTCACTAAGAACGAAATGTTTCACAGGGCTTTGGTAATGAAATTTAGTGACGGTCTTCCATATATATTTCATCTGTTAGGGATGTATCCACCAGATAGGGTCATTTTAAAGGTCCCGTCACACAGAGCAGCGTTATAAATAAGGATTACGCTGATAATTCCAACCCAGGGACGATAGATTTCCCTTAAGTTATTTATTTTAAAATATTGACATCGGAGTTCGACTTTATACCTCTATGTCCGTCCTATGCCGTCGAGCAAATATATACGGTCCACTTATTTTAATTTATGCCCGTTTTACAACAAGGGTTGAAATTGAAATCCGTTATTTTGGACCCTTCCCGAAGATGGGAAACATGTCATACTTAACTTAATTGAACTGGCTGTGGCTTATGGCGAAAGTATCTGCCAAAATTGTTATGCTGAGCGCGTGATTGGTTATTTATGGGCGATTTTGGAAATGCTGGAAAGTTAAAGGATCTGCCAATTCAATTTAAAAGTTACAAATGCTACGATAATCGTTGCGCATCCTGCGTATACTTTCTGAAGGATTTTGGATACGAATAATTCATCGAGCTTGAGTTCTCATTCATTATTGTTAAATAAACTACTCCACGAGAGTTAGGGATATCGTATTCAATCGTTTTTTAAAAGTATGTAATCTTCGAAAAAATCACTGTAAATCATTCAAAACTTAATAACAACTCGAATCGATCCAATATAAATCAGTATGAGACATTTCGTCTATCTGGTCGGCTTTTTTCTAAAGTTTGATTTTTTGCATATGCTTCATGACTGTTTTTATTTTGAAATGTGTCAGTTTATCAACGGCTTCGATTTGAAACGAGTTTTCTGAAAATGCCAAGACGTAAATTAACAAACGCTGAGGCTAATAGGGCTATCGGAATGCTACACAGGTGACCTAACTCAGTTGTGGTAGCGGAAAGGCTACAAGTCAGCCAAAGAGTGTATCTCGACTTAAGAATAGGTTCAGGGGAGACAGCTTCGTGTTGAAAGACCAAGGTTTGGTTAGCGACGAAAAACAACACCTGCTCAGGATCGTTTCATCACCGTTTCGGCGAGAAGAAACCCTACGTGTAAAATGCTACGGATACTCTTCAAAATGCAGATGGGGTCCAAGTTTTCCATCGAAACCATCAGACGACGTTTGGGACAGGTGAATCTAGGTTCTAGACGTCCAGTAAAAGGAGTTCCATTAACACGTGGCCATAAGCGTCAAAGACTGGAATGGGCAAGGCAACATATCAATTGGAATGATCAATGGCGCAGTTTTCCTTTTCACTGATGAATCCAGATATGGGCGATTTTCAGATTCTCGAAGAATAAGGGTAGACAATCCCACGCATACCCCGTAATCGTGCCATGTCCAAGAAGTCTTTCCATTCGAGGGTGGTATGGGCCAGGATATGTTTCAAACGGGAGCATAGATCTACACATTTGTCCTGGGAATATGACCGCCGCCTTACATTATAGGAGCATGTCATTGATAATGTTGTGCGAAGGAGCTTGGTATTCCACATTTACCAATACTCCGCACTAACCAGATTTAAAATTTCAAGAACATGCATGGGATATGCTCCAAAGAAGATTAGATAATCATCAACCTACCTCAGTATCCTCAATAATCTGAGAAAGCTTCTGTCCTCACAAAACAACCTCGTGTGTAGTATACGAAGAAGATGTCAAGCTGTTATTGATGCCCGTGGAGGCCATACATTGTATTGATAGTCTTAAGATGCTTGAATTCTCTGGAAATAAAATTTCGTTATTTTACTCGATTTTTCTTAACCAACCTGTATACGCTGCAGACCTACAGGCTAAAATTAATTTATTTCCTGCAACTTAAAGTCAATAGTTTTTTCAAACCAAACAGGTCTTCAAAACTATCGAAATCTCAGACCTAGGAATTGAATCTATTATCAAATATCCTATCATGTTTTGACAGTTATCTTCAACAAAGTCTGTTTAGTTGACACCCTGTAAAACCAGCAAGGCTGTCTTTTTTCAGTATACTTGGACTTCATCATTTTTTTGTGTTGACATCATCCGATCACGATCTGAAATGTGAATCAATCAATAGATGTTGAAATTAAGAAAGAAGAAAAAAGGTTCAAAAGTTCATCGAGCAACTGAGGATTTGTGAAGCCATTCAACTTGTTATTCATAGTATAAGCCTTACCTAATCTAACCTAACCTTCCTCAACAGAACATGTGTTCCTCCGAGAACTATTCTACCTTTTTTTCAATTTCAACATCTATCGATTGTTTCAGATTGTGTTCTGATGATAAATTGATGAAGTCCAAGTGTACTGATATAAGACCACTTTTTACCTTCTAAGCAAATCCAGTAGGATGAATGTTAGAGAACCTCTTTCGCACCATCAGTTATTGCAGCATAATATTTCACCGTCATTTCAAGTATCTGCTCTCAAGAGGATAGCAAGCAGTGAAGTGCCCCAATAAATTTTATCTTAATAACGTGATAACCGCTAAATATAATGACGGTATCGTAGGGGCCATCCTAGACGTTGCAAGTCGTTGGACGGGTCACTTCCACGTTGATAAACCGAGATAACGTCCGTCCCCCAAGCGAAAGGGTCCGGCATTATGTCTCTTCAGGAGATAGGGCACGCAAAAAAGAGGCCTTCGCGCTGATGAGTTGGATGGGCTTTGTGCCTTGGCGTTTTGCATGAAATGAGGGCGTTACGGCTTGGACAGTGGTCTTTCCGGCCTGCCGCAAACCGTTATTGTCTTATGGGAAGGCCCTGGAATATGAATGATGTTTGATTGCGAGACGTTTCCATTGTTCGGAAGCGTGAATTATACGGACGAAGATCTGCGTGATTTCTTGGATGTTGAAATATACAGGGGGTCTACTTTTGAAGTTGACAAACTGCAAGAGGTGATTAAACAAGTAATTTCCAACAAAAAATGCCATATAACACATGGTCGAAATGTTGACGGTTATTCTTCAATTCAACATTTCTTGATTTTTACGAAAAATTTCAAGTTTTTTCTCCAGAAAGATTATTCAGTCGAATCGCAGGAATGTGGACAGAAAAAAGAACAATCAACTATGACTTTGCCAACGTTTCGGAACTATTTGTTCCTTTCTCAAGACTAGAAAAATATTTATTAAATATACATAAAATATTTAAACATAGAATGTATACCTCATCATACAGTTAATAAATCTTATATTTAGAATAATAATTAAAAGTCAAGAACGGACCGTGGTTCTGACGTATGACAGTCAACTGAACAAAAACAAAACAATAAAATCGAATTGCTATATTTCCAATGGTTTTTTCGATGAAATATTAATAACTATGCACACATTGGATTGTAGATTGTAGTAATGTAGGTTTATCCTATAATTCTCTTGTCCAAGAAATTCTTTGCGCAGGCTCGTAATATTGAAGCATTATGTAACAAAATGAGCATGAGTTTCGTTCTCGTCCTCACAAAATCTACACTCGTCAGTGTTTGCTTGTCTAAAGAAATCATCGACGCCTTTGGGGCGCTTTCTAGGTCTGGCATTATGTCTCTTCAGCAGATAGGGCAAAAAAGATGATAAAACGATAAAATTATGTAAAAATTTGCTGGGATTTTGAATATCGAGTATGTGAAGTAATCCTTCAAAGCGAGTTTTCAGAGGCAGTCAAATAGAAACATCATTGAATTGAATATAATAATTTCTAACCTAACCTGCTCGTCACTACCGTGGATAGCTTCTGAATGCCGGACTTATTGTTCTCTGTCAGCATTTTCTGCACTTGTAGCAGATATAATTTTCCGACCCAAAATGAGTACCTACACGAATACCACTACAAGTTAAAATTGAAACCTTGTAGGTATAACTTACAGGAATACGCTCAAGATTCCCTCCCCAAATGCAGGACCAGGGGCTTAGCGTGGACAATTCCGCACCTAAGGGTTAGCGAGGGCTTTCAATTAATCAGAAATATGGCGATCGGTGGAAGGCCCGTGCAACGGCAAAAGCAGTTATTTGCCTAAGACGCTTTAAGCTTGGCGAGCGGACACTTGTGTTTAAGTTACGGGTCTGAAACATATCCCTTAATTAAACAGTTCTGTTTGAACAAGCAGATTAAATGTGACATAGAACTGTAATCGTGCTTATTGTGGTCGGACTCGCTAATACGGGGTCAAACTTGAACCGTCCTTAAACTGTTACGATATTCCTAAATCGTCGATATGTAATTTCCAACAAGTTTGTCATCCCCTGCGACGATCCCGTCAAACTAGAATCGGGGTTGATTAAGAGAACGACCAGAGACTTAGGGGTTTGGATCAAATTAGTTCTCTTACGAACAGTCCTGTACTCCTATAATCACTTTTGTCCTTAAAAGTTGCTTTGGCATTCGAAAATTTTTCTCTTTAACCAGGAGGATTCATCAGAACAGGTCTGACTCTAAAACGGCCTGCTTCACCACTTGATAATGAGTTACTGATAACTATCTGACAGTTATCGTTGAAATAAATTTACAGTGGAACTTCCCTATAACGAACGTCTGTATAACGAATTTCTTACAAGACATTGCACCTTGAATTCAAATTCCATGTTAAAAAGACCATCTAAAACGAAGTAAATTCTCTCTATAACGAAATACTCAAAGAACATCACACTTTGAATGTGTATTGGTAAGAAGGTATAAGGGTGGGTTTTTCCGAATTTTTCTGGACATACGAAATAAACTAAATCATCACAGCGGGCAGAGAGATCCTTCTGAAACAGTTTTAAATACACCCCTGGCTGTTTGGTTTCAATCTAACCATTACGCTAGTGTGAAAAGTTATGCGAAAATATCTAAAAGCAAGTGCTTAAGTTTGAATGATAAACTTAACTTCTCTGTATGATGAATTTCGTACAACACATGTTAAAAACACTCTCTAAAACGAAGTAAATTCTCTCTCTCGTTCAGTATTTTTTATAGGTGCTATCAATTTTTTTGGGCAATTAAAAAATTTTTCAATAGACTTTCGATTTCGTTTTCCCAATATCAAACCGCGAAATCTGCTGAATTCAGATGTCAGAATGTTCTTGAATATTTTATATTCAATGAAAAATTGTTGTAAAAATCATTAAATAAAACTGAATGCTTAATTAAAGTCTTCCACAGAAACATCAGCATATCTGAGTGAAACAAACTTCGAGAAACATTTCATTTGTTTCTTGGTGCATTTGTTTGATATTTCACTACTTACTTTCAAATGTTTGTTTATATTTTCGGTTTTTTACTTAAGAAGAAACGGAAAAAATACAGTGGAACTTCTTTATAACGAACATCTGTATAACGAATTTATCTGTATAACGAATTTCGTACAAGACACCTTGAATCCAAATTCCATATGTTGAAAACACCCTCTAAAACGAAGTAAATTCTCTCTATAACGAAATATTCAAAGAACATCACTCTTTAAATGGGTATTAGTAAGAAGGTATATAGGTGGGTTTTCTCTGAAATTTTTCCGGATGTAAGAAATAAATTCCGACATTAAACCAAATCATTACGGCAGGCAGAGAGATCCTTCTGAGACAGTTTTAAATACTACATCTCTGGCTGTTTGGTTTCAATCTAACCATTACGCTAGTGTGAAAAGTTGTTCGAAAATGTCTGAAAATAAGTGATTGAGTTTGAATGATAAACCTAAATTTATCAGTGAAGTCGACCGCTACATTGCCGACTATAGAAACAAATTTTCGGTACAACGAAATTTCTTATAACAATTTTTTTGCGGATTTAGCGCTTTCGTTATAGGGAAGTTCCACTGTATATGTAAAACATTTGGAATAATTCTCAGAATGATCAAAGGTTTTCTTCTAATTCAGGAATGAAGAATATAAAACGATAAGTAAGTATAGTAAAGAATACTAACACATTATATTTATACTCCCGGCTTTAACAACACAAGAGAGATAACCATAAATACTCCCGCACATATAATAAAAAGTATCCCTGCATCATCCCTTTCACATCCTATCGAGATTAACTCCAGAGATCAATACCAGAGAGCCAATGGAGCCATTTTGTATATGTCAGGTAGGAAAACAACAAAAAGCAGCAAAATTACCGAGGGTCGAATGGACCAATGTCCAGAGGGGGAACCGTAAATCCCACCCGCCCCTTGGGTGCTTCAAAACAACTGCTGTCGGCCGAAAAACGAGGGTGTCCCAAATCATCGGACCGAACAAGGTTGACCGGGCGAGACCGAATAAATAAATAAGCAGGGGACGAGGAAATCCGAGCCATGATAACATGAAAAATATACTTTCCTATAAGCTAGAGGAAAAAGTGAAAATGGTGGAATGGATATACCGGGTGTTTCCTAATTGAATGTCAATATTTATGGGGGTGATTTTTGGGTCCATTTCAGGAAAAAACTTCATATGACAAATGTCCTAAACGCCTTACATTTTGAGTTACAGGGTGGTAAAGTTTTCAAAAATAAATCATTTTTCATTAATATCCACAACACCACGTACGTGTACTATGAATCCAGAGCCATTTTTTAAGTATCATTTTTTTTATTTCACCAGTGACGTTCGTACATAATTTGACCTTCCTATTTTGACAGACATTCATGGTACGCCACAGATTTTCCTGAAATAAAAATTATTTTTGAAATTACCGTTCATTTCTCACCAATGTTATTTCTTGACTTATTTCACTCTCCGATGCACGGTTTTCGCTTGAAAAATAAAAACCGTTCCTCTGTATGATCATAACAATATCGTTAATACATACATATGACAATATCACCATGCAGAATACAGATATCATTTTTTTTATTTTAATAATATTTGGGTCTATGTTAATTGGGTCGGCACTGATTAACTTCAATCACCCTGTAACTCAAAAGGTAAGACATTCATATGTTCATATGAAGTTTTTTCTTGAAATGGGCCTAAAAATCACCTCCATAAATATTGACATTCAATTAGGAAACACCCTGTAGGTTCAAATTGGTTATCACAAAATTGCAAATTTCTTTTTCCACATTTTGTCTCGCCCAGGTTTGTTTTCGATTTGAATGTACGCGGAGAAAAAGCATAAGAAACATGAGTAGATAAATCCAATATTTACAGTTACAGTATTGAAAAAATATTTAGAAAAGTGTGAAGCCTTATAGTGCAAATTCTTATAGGCGTTTCAAATAAAAAATATAAGGTGTTTTTTATGCGACAGCATCGAAATCAGTGTTCAATAAATTTATTCCTATCCAATTATCTATTCAAAAGTTTAAGTAATCAGTTTTCAATTAAATATTGAAAATTCCGCCAACTGTCATCAGAAGAAAAGTTTAAGACTCGTAACTTTCAGAAAAGCAAAGCGAAATTTTTGTTCCTGACGACGTCTGACCAATGCTTGCCAAAACGTTGAATATAAGATACGGAAGTGATGGAAATAATCCAAAAAAATTTCCATTACAAGCATAATAATTATTTAATCAACTGGGTTATTAAAGATAGCGACTAATGGTCAAGATATAATAGTTCGATTCCTTATTAGTCGTTAGATTAATAACCGAGTTGATTACAAGATTTTTTCCGACGACTAAATATGAATTGTGTATAAAATCTTGATTGAAAATATTCTTATCTTGCACAAGACATACATTTGAGATAATATAAATTTCTATCATTCTATGTTCCAGTTTCCAGTATATTTTGACATTACACTTTTGCTTCTGAATGCTTGGTGTTCGGTTGCCCATGGAAATTGCACATTGAAATTACATAAATTGAGCATTAAAATGGGTCATTAATGTTCAATTTAGTACACATTACAATCACCTTACAAGCAGAACAATAGGACAAAATATATAAATCCAATATTGAAAGTCTAACTGTATCGATGAAAAATCTGATAATAAAATGCTGAAGACTTGGAGGGCAAATTCTAATGGGCATTTCCAGTATGGTAAAATATACTTAGGTTTTTTATTGTTACAGTATTAAAAAAAATATCAATTATGTAGATACCTATCGAATTATCCACTCAAAATCTAATCTGATGTAATCATTTCTAATTAATTATATTATTTTCACTCACTCGTCCGAAAAAACCCTATTTTCTGACTAGTTACGTAAAAAAACTTTCATCTTATGATATACCTTGTTGCCTATTGCATACACGTTTTTTCAAAACGAATAACACAAATTTTATATTTACTATCAAATAGTCATCACAATCAAGCAATTGAAAAATTTATGAAAAAAAAAGGAATTCAAACATAACATAGAACGTGTTTGGTTGTACAATTTGAATTTCATCAGAAAAAAAATCATTATTGAACTACAAAATGAGAGATGAGAGATGATATTGAACAACAGATGAGAAATGTATAAATATTTAATTACTTGATGAAAAATTGGTATTCAATCAAAATTATAACTACCGTTGTGCTATTTAATCAAAATTATACCTACCGTTGAAAATTTTTAAATATACCTATGTATTAAGTAGGTATGTTCACTATAATGTTATCTATGCTTAATTTTCATAGTGTACCAACTCTATCAAAATGGAGCTCAACAGTGAATCTATTGCAACGATTTCTGACCATTTCGGCTGAAAATTCGAACATAAAAATTAATTTGAACTCGATTGTTTGTTGGTGCCTTGGAAACAAACGGGCAAAAATGTCATATTGTCGACACTCGACAATGAAAAGGAATCTCAATGGAGGCGTACAGAATATGTTTGAACAGAAACATCCGCACTAATCAAACATTATTTCACATAAAAGAAATGGCTATTGATGTCAAATTTCATGACAATACTGTGAAATTCTCCAAAAACGAATAAAACAGTTATTCTGGCTAAAAAAGCATAAGTATTCAAAAAAGAAGTATTATTTGAACCTCCAACTCATTCACACTTCTTAGAATAAGGATCTTATTTGGTACACTGTATATGTATAGAAAAAATCAGTAAAATGAATAAACACAAATCGAAGGTGTAGTTAACTCTGGAATCAATTTGTCTAATTTTGTCGTATCTCTATTTGAAATTTGCAAAATATTATCACATAAAATTCAAAAGTATGGGATATAGTTTTATTTATCGGATTTTGTATTTTATCGAACTCTACTGGAGGCTAAAATAATGACAGAAAAGTATATATTCTAGCTCTATCTAGTACCTTAATAATGACCATTGGAGCCAGAAAAAATTTAAATGATAAATGTTTATCATCCCTAGTATACGAAAAATATTTTAACAGCATAATTAAGGTTAAGATCTATAAACAAAAAAAAACAGAAAATTTACATACTGTAAAATTATCTTCGTACATGGTCCACCCCTTAGATGAGCGTGTAAAACCGCATTCCACTAAGATCTTCAGTGAAAATCATCCGAATCAGCTGAATTCATCGTAGCAGCCCACGCCGGCTGAGTCATTTGCCTAAATAAACACACCGAAGGGTTTACCTTTCATCCCCATTATCCCCCATACCTTCAAGCACCGGTTTTTTAATTGAGAAGGGTGGAATATGACCATCCTCTCAGGCTTGTGTCAAGCCAACGTTGCAAAAACCGGCTCCTTTTTTATTTTTTTTTCACGAAGGGGTTAAAAAAACGTCAGGGGTGAATTTGTCTGCCGTGGACAGTCAGTGGGGTGAATAGATTTCATGGTATTGCAGAGCTGGCGACATCTCGTGAGGGGTAGGAGAATTTAGTTTGTTAAAAGGGTGAAGTGTTATTTGGTCTGAAAGAGTAGGTTGGGGGCTCTGTAATTTGGGTTCAGGAACTGTCATTTGCACTTATCGAAGGGAGTCTAAGGGTGTGGATACACGACGTTTTGTTCATCCTTTCGGAAATTTTCGATTGGAAGCACGGAAGTTTATTTATAATATGTGTGAATGTTAGTAGGTATAAATCGTTATTTTTCCATTATGTCTATAGAAATACATTAAAATTTTTCGATTATAATTCTTGATTAAGTTTGAAACTGTTCGGTATTTTTCATTGGAATGACTAAGTTTCATACTTCTTTAACACGTTGCGTGGATTGTACCGACTCATGAATGAAACGTTGATAGCATAATATTTCGTATAATCTTAGTTATACAGAATCATTTTACTGATATTCAGCAATTCAGCAAATACAATATAGGTACCTATAGCTTCTTTGTAAGAATGAATTGACTGAAAAATCGAAATGTATTATCTATTTGAAAAGAAATCGGATAATCGAAATGAGTCTTTAGTTGGCAAGTTTCGAATGGTAATTCATTAAAAAAACTGTGATATGTGAGTTTTTCCGATTTTTCCATCTTTCGAGTTTTCGCTGCATTATTTCTAGGATACCTGTATGTATTACCTGTATGGTAGTTTTGAAAGTATTTCACTTTTGTTCATTATCAAGGATATATTATACTCCGTATTTATATCTTATCGATTTTTTCAGGTATCGACATATGAAGCTCTTCAGTTCACCTTTAAGCTCTGTATTCTGAGGAATACGCTCATGTTCTGGAGGCCTATGATTACAGTCAAGAAATAAACATCAGGAAAAATGAGGTAACTTTTAGTATTTTTTGACGAACGCTACAGTAAATGCAACCCTTATTTAAAATTAAAAACAAATCACATAGAGTCAATATCATAGCAATTTTTTATGAACTCTTGCAGTCTTAACCTGTTAAAAAAATTGAAGATTTTGAAATAACTCATTCAAGAAATGTGTAAAATTGCGATGCCACTGTTCAACAAGAAATCATAGCAAATATACCTATACTCCGTTCACGAAAGTTTGAGCCGTCGGTTGGCCACGGCAATTTGGCATATTCCATGTGTATATTGAAATTTCAGGTAATGTTCTTTATTTTCTTGTCAGATTGATACTCAATGTTGTCAATATTGCATAGAGTTATCTGATAACTCGCAAGCTCGTCGAACGAGGCCGAGTACATTCGGCAACGTTGACTTTATTTTACTTTATGACAGTAAATACTGCCAACTTCAGATAAATAAAGAAACGCCTACTATGTGCTCAACCTTTCGTGAACTGACTATACATAGTCATTTTCACATATTACTCATATCTTCATATTACATCCATAACACACATAACCAAGTAAGTCAACAAATATATTGACATGCACTTAAGAGTTTGATGATTATTTGGTATTTTATATAATTTTATACTTATCATTTTTCACGACATCGTTTTGACGAAAAAGATTTCGTGAAATATTTTACGATGGAATGATAATTTTGAAAAAGCACTACTGTTCATTTGTTTCAGTTTTTTCTGCTGAAGTTACGAACGAATAAATATCTCAGAGTCTGTTCGACGACTTTTGAAGAAGAAAGAGAAATTATTATCAGTAGTGAAATGCAAATAATAGAAATCGAGAGGAACAAGTACCCTAATAGCAATATACATACAGAAGAAGGTTTCTCTCAAATTAAATAAAATCTGTTAAAATAGCGTGAAAATTGCATCAAGAAAGAAGCATTCAATTTGAAGAAATTAGAGATTCATTTAATAAGATAACCTCGAAATGATGGGATACATGAATAATCTGACACTAATTCAGGGAGGTAGTGAGTTAGTTTGCATGAATTAAGTGGAAAATACTTCGATCAGTCGAGAAAAGGTCCGTTTGTTGTTGACCCTTTAACTAGTTCTCATGATCCCCTCATTAAACAAAGAACTTGCCCACCCTGTATAAGTAGAAGCTCTCAAGAGAATTCATCAGCGATAATTGAATCAATTTGATACGTTCCTTGGTCAAACTTCACAGAAACGAACTTTGTCTCCTCATGAAGTCTCTTGATATTACTAGACGTCTGCTCTAAGAATGTACACACCCTGCCCCGATAACCCAAACAAAGCAAACCTTTCCAAACTCCCGAAGTCCAGTCTGTATGCTGTCTAAAGGACGGCGAATAGGAAAGTTTATGCACAAATTTCCTTGCCCTTTACCATCCTAACTTGAGGTATACTTTGATGCCCAGTCCACAAAACTTAAACTTAAACTAGACATTGTGAATTCAAACTTAATTCTAACTCGAAAGCCAATTACTAATTTTAATTGAATTGTGAGTTCCTGAGAGAGTCCTCTGGGATGGGGAAAAGTTGGAAAATAATTCCTTCACATATGGAGTTCGGAGTAGCCGGTCCTTGTTCTTGTAAGTGAATTTCACTAAAGTTTTACTCTATTTAGTTTCTACTAATCTAATAACCATACCTCTTCTGTTTGGTAGGCTATTTTATTGAGAACATCATTCTGCTAGGCACAGGTAAAATGAAAGGAATACTGGTGAAAACTTTTCCATCTGCTTCATTAAAAATTTGATTTTTCATCTATATATCAAAATTTTAGAAATCTTCAGTGAACGAGTTATTCCTATGTATATTATAAATATTTTAATTTTCTTTGAAGACGGTATGTGTCATAATTTGTTTCAATTTGTTTTCAGCCATAGTGAATGATGAATTAGGTTGAAAGGCTGTTGAGTAAATTATGGAAAACAATTTTGTTTGTTGGACAGTTGAATTAACTTCACTGTATCATATTCAAACAGTACTTTTTCTCTTCAAAAGAGCATTCTTTAGTGGAGTTTTCTTTGTTTAGACTTCCTTGTCTCAACCTTTCAGTTCTACTACTAGAACTAAGACATTCCGGTTGTTCCTCCTTTCTGGTACTTTATCCAACAGGAGATTTTTTGTAGGCACAGCAGTATTTTCAAAAACTACCTCTGTTCTCTGTTATGAACTTGGATCTGTAAACGATTAACCCCATTAATTCAATCTAACCTACAAGTTTTGTGTAATCCGTACTTACCTCGATAAAAATAAACGTCATTTACAAAATGCAAGGAGCACACTTTCATATTTCCTTTGACTGATTTACCGATTTTGAGTTTCTTTTGCCAGGCCTTTCGTCGATCCATCAACACTTTGTCACTTTACTCCTGGATTTCCCTTCTACCCAAACACGAAATTTATCCCTAGCTTGAGGAAAGGCATGGAAATGGATATTATTTGGAATTGTTTTTTTCTCAGGAAGAACACTGAGAACCGAAAAATAGCGATTTGAATGGATTATACTTGAAAAATTATTAATAATGTTAAATATTCACATAAAACGACAACACAATGCAAAATGAAAGAATCATGTCAATATTAAAAGTTACTCAGATCGTCACCTGAGGGCGTATTGCTCAGCTTGATTTGGGTATTATAGTGGTCACTTTTTTATGGAAAGACAAAGCTGTAGACGAAACTTTAGGTGAAAATTCTGTTAGACAACCTCTACATAGAAGCACTGTCATGAAGAACCAAATACAATTGTCAGATGATATACGTATTTTAGTTCTGCAAGTTACTTTTTGGTTCTTTTTAACAGATTACAAATTCGATACTTCTGAAGATGCATAATATCGCTTTATGTGACACTAGTTCACAGCTTATAAGACCATTAATTCAACCAATTCATTAAATCCACCAGACTGTAAAGTTCTGAAAATTAATGGCAAAGGTAAATAATAACAAATTTTCTGTATATTTCAATTATAATTATATATGAGGCTGATCTTTTTATTGTTTAATTAGTCCAGATTCATAACCACTTATTGTCAAAATACGTTTAAGTTTAAAATCTACAATAAATTGTTTAAAACGCCATTGATAGAGAATGTTTGTTGTATTTGTGTGTTCTTGATGGAACATTTATATTTTGAGTTTACATCAAGGGATGATTCAAATTTGGGAATACAAGATTCTGTCCAAATTGCATTCAACTCCATAACTTAAAGGATACTTTTAATACCACCTCGGACAATTTCATTTCTAGATAGATTCGGCTCGAAAAACATTTAATGAGCATTCAGAATAAACTGAATCTCAGGATATAACATATTTATTTTTTATTTGAGTCATCACTGTGAATAAACATCTCTGTTAGGCTGAAAATATTTTGAAATGAGTGTCTAAAGTTTTCCATCTGGAAAAGAAAACATTGTTCTTTGCATGAGTTCATAAGTTTTCCATCGACCTCAAAATAAAAAGGGTGGTTCAACGTATACGAAATTCATCAATAATGACTCATTCAAATGTTCAATTTATTGTATTTCAATGTGCAATTGTCATAAGCAAAAAAACACAAAGTATTCAGGAGCAAAACGAATACAACAGTCTACTGGACGGAAAAGAGAAACAGAAAATCTATTTCATGTCAAATATACAGGGTGTTTCCTAAACATGCGGCAAAAATTCAGGGGATTGTTCCTTGGACTATTCTAAGAATATTTTGTCCTTTGATGATTTTTGAAAAACCTCTTGTTTCGAAGATACAGGGGAAATAAAATTTCAGATAATAACATTTTATTATGAAAAATTACATGAAAATTTAACTTAACCTACAAACTGTTGAAAATGACCACCTCTAGCCAAAAAAAACGAATTCAAATGAAAACCGTGTTTAATCTGTATATCTTTACCATCTGACTTATCAATTTTAAGTCAAAAATTGGCCGTTTTTAGTAATTGGAATGTTGTTAAACAAATTTAAAATAAATTGTATCTACTTAGTAAACACAGTGCGGTACGCATTTTCATTTAAACTATTATTAATTTCAAAAATATGAAAAATGTTGTTCGCCCTGTATCTTCGAAACAAAGAGGTTTTTCAAAAATCATCAAAGGACAAACATGCTTAAAATAGCCCAAGGAACAACCCCCTGAATTTTTGCCGCATGTTAGGAAACACCTGTATATCCTGTGCGAAATGAAAATGTATCTCAATCATCATTTATATATACTCAATAAATGTGGTCGACGAAAACATCTTGTAATCAACTCGTTCATTAGTCTAGCGATTAATAAATTTATTCATCAAATTATCCAATTTTTCTAAGAAAAAATTTTAAATATTCGTATTCGCCATACATAGTGTATCGTGAAAAAAGCATAATTATACTTTCTTAAGGACGATAATACATTTAGATATAAGAATAATATCACATTAAAACTTTATTTGATTATATACATTACGTCCTTGAAAGAATCAACAACTTATTTGCTATACATAGTGTATCATAAAAAGAGCATACTATAGTTTCTTAGGACGATATTTCATCAGGAAATAAGAATAATATCAACATTAAAACTTTTATTGCATTATATACAATACGTCCTTGAAATAATCAACAACTTATTGTACATGTCAATAATTTCACATATACAATAAAATAATATTTCAGTCATTCTTCTATAGGATTCGCGTCAATCTGTAACATACCCTGTATCATACGAAAACTTTGTTTCTTCTTCGTTTCAGGCACTAATTTATAAATTATTACCAACTGTATAATAGAACAGAAGAGGAATATCGAGATCATAACAATATGATTGACTTGCAAATAATATTTCGTTATGAAAAATGCTAATCCCCATCCAAAAACTCCTGCCATTGCTGCTACTTCAAATTTAATTCTTTGGGGTAGAATTTCAGCACAAATGATTTGTGGAATGAAAGCTAGACCAATGTTATAAGACAAGAAAAATAGAGTTATACATATGACCAGTATATAATAGTCAGGATGGAAGAAGATATAGTACACAACTAAGGCTATTTCTACTATAACTATTCCAGCTCCAGATGCGAAAAGATGAGCCCTACGACCAAATTTATCGACGAAACAAGTGGTGAAAGCACTTCCAATCAATACAACAATCCCTATGAAAATCGTGGAGTGATGAGACTTCACAATGATCTCTGTGTATGTTGCAAACGCTATGTATCCTGTCAGTTGTTGAAAAATAAACAAAGTGAATACCACCAGAATAGATTTTTGGATATGTTTTTCTCTGAGAAAATCTAGAAGTGTGTCCGTTTCTGATATCTCGAGCGTCCTCTGCATTTCCTGTATCTCCTCATCAGCTTCGAGGTTTTCGTTGTCTCTTGTATTAAGTTCTATGTAGACCTGCTTGGCCTCGTCATATTTCTTGTTTAAAGCGTAGTAGTACGGACTTTCCACGCCCAAAGTAGCGAAGGTTAAGATGAAGGTTAATGGAAAGAAGAGGTTGAAAAGCGTTGAATAACACCATGTTCATGTAGTTGCCACAAGCGTAGGCCACAACTGTGCCAAGTCCTGCGAAAATTTGACGCGAGACCAGAAGAGCTCCTCTATCGCTTGCGCTGCAGATCTCTGCTATGTACATTGGAAAGATTATGAATCCACACTAGAAGCTATACCGTTTAAGAATCTCCCTATGTAGTAACAGGTTAAACTTCCGTCATGTAGAGGCTGAATGCTATCACGTGTATTACCCCCAATGATAGAAGGGTATATTTTCTTCCATATTTGGAGGAAAGGTAGCAATAAGGTATAAGGCCTGCCATGTATCCAGGTATATCAGGGATGCTAGCCATTCTTGTTCGTTTTGTGGTAATGCTTCTGCCTATAGGGTTATCTGGATGGTCTATCCTTAATTGTTTTAGTACTGGCGATGCCCAACTGAGGATAGTTCATTGGTTAAAGCGTAGAGGTATGCTGAAAGGATATAAACATTAATTTCAATATTACTTCTTGGTGGTGGTTGATATACTGGGTGTCTAGTGTATAAGTGCGATGAACTTCCAGAGGTGCTTCTGCATGAAAAAATGACTTTAATGCTACATATATCAGACCGCAAGTACTTTCATTTTTCGAGATACAGGGGTGACAGCTTCACTTAAAAACTGACTTAAAAATGATACACTCCTGAGGTATTTGAAACTAACAATCACGTTTGAATTCTTCATTCAATTCGTGACAAAAATGTTTTCCTTTTTTTTTCGTATGAAGCACCGTTTTCATGCAAGAAATAACATCTTTACTGTATTTGTCCTTATTTTATTACGTATTATTCAGAAGCGGTAAAACGATAAGGGTGTTTTATTTTTTAATGTAACAACGACCTCCAAACGATAAAAAAAGGTGGAGAGATTTGTCACAAATTGAACAGAGAAATAAAAATGATTATAAATTGAAATATCTCAGCGGCAAACCCTTGAAAAATCAGCATTTTTCGTATGTGAATTTTAATACAAAATATCAATCGTATTTTTTGAAGTTTCTGTCTAATATTTTTGAAGGGAATTCGAACTATCATCATCTAAATTAAATTAAAATATGAAAAAATCAGCGCTTTGAAAAACATGAATGATGAAAATAAGGGCATATGGGTTGCGAGATTCAAATATCAATAATAATACTCGAATGAACATAAAAATTAAATTAAAAATATTATAAGCACTGCAAGGATTCTGACAATTTTTCAGTTCATAATATGTGATGCACACTATAAAACTTTTCCGAACTATACAGTCCGCGTCAAAATTATGGACCAAATAAATTTTTTCAGAAGAAAAATATTTGCAACAAAATATTGTAACAGGTCAACTTTTGTTTCACTATCACCAAATTTGTTATGCATTTTTAAAAGATTTTTGTGCACACCTGTGCCATCCGCATCAACTCACCGAATTTTTGAATAGGGAAAGTGGGTCATGTGGACTTTTTTGGCAAGAACTTTGTATCTTTTTACAGGAGTGTAGGCATTTTCAAGAAATACATCTTATTGAAAAGTTAGTTAGTCAAAGAGGTTCTCAGTATGTGATTTTTCGATAAAACTTTTCAATTTAAGAAAGATTTCTGACAACGCATTTTATTTCAATTTTTCATTCATTCTGTGATAATTACATCAGGTACCATCGTCTCAAAGTAAATGAGCTATGACCTGTTCCAAAATTTTGTTGCCAAATTTTTCTTCTGAGAAAATGAATTTTTCGATATTTTGATGCATACTATACGTTATTCGATCAATAAATATAATCAATCAAATTGTTGGAAACAGATTACAAACTCTTCTCCTTCTTTTGTTTTGAAATCGATAAGAATCTATCGGACTAAAAGTTTTTAGGGGTGTATAAAAAAGATTAAGATTTCAAGATGTTTCTTTTTCAAATTGGCATTTTTCCATTTCCACGTATTGCAGTAATGATGCTTAAAATTCTACTTTTTCAAAATGAAAATTACATAAACAAAACTTCAGACGAAAGACATATGTTCTTACAAGAGCAAACAATCATAATGACTGTAATAGAAGAATGTTCTGGAGTGTCAGCATTAGCCATGGTAAAGAACTTCACAATTCCTAATTTCGAATTTATTGTTTTTAATCATTCAGAATTCAAATTGATTCACGTTAACACAACACAGAAACAACAACATAAACAGAATATATCATACACTTTCAATGGTAACTGATACCTTACATATAAAGATATAAATCATATGGACATACCCAAGTCAACTAATAATATGCTGGACATACAAAAAACACAAGGAAGAATAAGAATATCATATGTGAAAATGAAGTAATTTGGAATCATAGAACAAATTAACTAACCATCATATTATAATTATCCTATACTCACTAAACGTACAAGGTATGTTAAATTCGACACTTATTTCTTACGAAAAAAGTCGATGTCTTAGCGCCAGTTTTCATGAAAACTTTGATGGTGAAAAACACACGTAACATACATGAGTGTTTAATAGGTACCAGGTACTTCTAAAAAAAAATCATTTTCGAAGTACTGCTGTAATTTTTCTTCTGAGATTTTTTTTATTTTTGTGGCATCATTTTTTCGGCCAGTTTTCACATAGGATCCAATGACGTTAATTATGTTTTCCTCAAATTGCCATTTCATCACATTTTGTGTGTTACTTAAATTGGACAGCCTATACATTTTTGCAATTT
>CM024239.1:67626773-67734288 GCA_013421045.1 Propylea japonica
TTTGAATAACATAAAAGTTTTATGATGAAACCACAAGAATGCTGAAGTTTCGGTAAGCTAGTACCTATTTGGTCCCCCACGAGCTCGTCTCAGCATTCTACTCTGCGAGGCATACTCGATCAAACGATTATAAAATTTGGGGCAAATTCGTCCAATATCTCGTAAAGCGTTAGAAAGGTCCTCCAGGTTATTGATCGGTTGTTCTAAGTTGACAATTGTCTAGACATCTCAGACCAGACATGTTCGATGCAATTCATGTCTGGAGAGCGAGCTGGCCGATCCATCCTTCAATAGCATGATCCTCAATGCTAGGAGAAATCCCACTTACCCGGGTCGCGGCTCAATAGATCACTGAGAGTTGCAACAGGAATTATAATTTCGAACCAGACTGTAACGACGACTACATGTTCGTGGTTTGAGAGCACGTAGGAGGGTACAACATCCGTTTGAATAGGAAACACGGGTTCATCGACGGCAATGGCTGAGGAGCACCGCAATTGGACACTTGAAGATTGGAGCCGATGTTTATTACGATGAGTCTAGATTCGTTTGGTCAACTACGATAGACGTATTCTTACTTGGAGGGAAAGAGGTCGAAGGTATGCAGAACAGTTTTTGGTACCACAAACAGCTTTGGCGGAGGTTCTATATGTGTATGGGGAGCATTTGTTTGAACCAACGCACAGAGTTGGTTGTTCTGCAGAACACCACCATGACCAGCCAGAGATATCACGATATGATTATTGAACCCATAATCATTCCGTTTGCGGCTGCCGTAGGTGAGAATTTCGTTTTAATTGACGATAATGCCCGTGCACACCGTAGTCGTCTGGTTAATGAAGCGCTAGAAACTCATGCTATTGATAGGATGACTGGCCAGCTCGCTCTCCAGACATGCAATGCATCGAACATGTCTGGTCTGAGATGTATAGACAATTGTCAACCTTAGAACAACCGATCAATAACCTGGAGGACCTTTCTAACGCTTTACGGGATATTTGGACGAATTTTCCCAAAATTTATAATCGTTTGATCGAAAGTATGCCTCGTAGGGTAGAATGCTTGAGACGAGCTCGTGGGGGACCAACTAGGTACTAGCTTAACCGAAACTTCAGCCTTCTTGTGGTTTCATCATAAAATTTTTATGTTATTCAAACACAGATTTTGAGTGTTTCTAATAAAGTCTTTTTTTCTACAACTTTCCATTTTTTCGTTCTTTTCTCAAGTGAACTATTATCAACTGAAAATACTCTGATATCTGACTAAATTTTATAATCTTGGAGCGAATATTTCAGAAATAAATTTAGAACAAGTAAGTGATCTCTATCAATTGTTGAGCAGTGTATCAATGAAAAACTGACCTGCATCTTTGTGGATATCGGAGCAGACGTCACTCCTAACTCGCTCCAGGCCCATAGCATTCCTGGCTGCCAACCTGAACAAATAAGTCTTATTGGGTTGCAATCCCCTCATCATATGAACTCAGGTCAATTTATCTGCTTTCTTGGTCCACTCCATATCATCAGCCAGCTTATAATCCAACCTATAACACAAGACAGGAGAATTTCCATCGCATTTAGGCGGCTTCCACGTCAGCAAAATTTCGGTGTCTGAAACCTGGCTAGCTTCAGGAGAATCTGGTTCGTCTTGGAGTCAATCCGACCACAATTCTGGTCGGGCAACTGTTTGGCCTATCTTGTTCCTAGCTACCACTTTGTACATGCCTTGGTCGAAGGAGAGAGCAGGACAGAGTTTGAGATGAGATCTTCCTACGTCGTCTGTTGTTATTTTGATACGGTGGGATTCTGCGATGATAGCGTCATTCCTGAAATAAGAAAATTATTTGTGATCATTTGCATCAGTAAATGCTACTATTGGAGCTTCCAAATAAGGATATTCTACAACACTAAGCGCTAACACCATTTTACTTCCATCTCACTATTTTCCAATGAATTTTAAGACAGAAAACAGCAATTCAAGCCAAAGGTGACATAGAAGCTGCAACCTCGTCAACACGAAGAAAAAATATTAAAACAGTAAAAATCCTTGTTTGAAAATTCGTCGAATTACTATTAGGGAAGTTAAAGAGGATGTTGGCATATCAGTTGGATTATGTCTTGCAATTTTTTTAATGATTTGAGCATGAATCTTGTGGAAGAGAAGTTTGTTTCGAAATTGTTAAACTTGAGCAGAAACTATGTTGTATTTGTATCGCTCAGAGGTTGAATTACTTAGCAACTATTCCAAAGAAAATACCGTAAAATGGTATCAAATGGTTTCCAAAAACTTCTACAGGAGCTGGGATATATGGGCCCAGTACCAAGTGTTACTGTCGCTAGGCTCCTTTATGAGCGTCTTTTAAGCGGAAATCTTAGCTATTGAAAGATGTCTAGATATGAATCTAGAAAGAAACTATCAGAAGTGCGATATAGCCCTACACTCAGATAGTCAAGATGCTATTAAAGCACTGAGCTCCTACGTCATCGACTCAAAGATGATCTGGGAGTGCCGGAACAAACACAATGAGGTAGGCAAGAGAAATAAGGTCTTTTTAATCTGGGTTCCCGCCATTCGGGAATCAAAGGAAACAAAGAGGCCAATCCACTTGCTGAAGAGGGCACATGAATGGCACTCATTGGCCTAGAACCCTTCTGTTGTATAGGTAAATGTACCTATAAGAAGGAGAAAGCCGAGAGGGAAAAACTCTGGCGGAATCTCCCAAGTGGATCATTCACTGAGTTCCTTCGAAACTTTGAAACAGCAAGATCCAAAAGATATCTGGATCTTAGTAAGAAACATTACACCTCCTCACTGGCTTTCTCATATAGGACACTGTCGCCTCAGGAAGCACCTCCCGTGGGAGGTGGAAGAAACCACCATTCACTAGTCAGGAATGCTTTGGCATGTGTGAACCTAAGGCGATAATGCCTGGGCGATAAACTTGTAAGAGTGAGAACTAGCCTCGTTGAAGCCTTCACAGATATTGGATTTTTTATCAGATCTCTGGAACTGGAAGGCGAGCTGTGAGGTCCGAACAGCTCTGTAAGAGGGCACAATAGACTTGAGGTCGCAGTGAACTGTTACCTCTCTTTAAAGTAAACCAAGTAAACTAAACTAGCGACTATTCAGGTTCACTCAAAAGGATCATAGATAGCTGGTGATGAAAACGTGGATATATGGTTATTGATGTGAAAGTAAATTTTTGGTTGCTGAACATTTACAACAAATTAACAGTTGAGTTGGTTGAATGAAAACAAATAAAGTACTCACTTGAACCATTGGAACAATAGGTGCTGGGTCTCCAACTGCCAAACATGTTAGCTCCAAAACTTTTCCTCCTGCATCGCGGCTGAATTGAGGTTTTTCCTTGAAGAAGGGAAGGTCTTTCCTTCTGCTTGCTTTCGATGAGGCTTCAGCTTCAACGTAGGTATCCAAACGAGATCCTGCACCAAGAAAAACAATAATGAAGACCTAGATTAGTTTGGTGTCTGAATTGTAGATGATGTGATTACCTATCTCATGTTTCAGTCTTCTTATTGAGTAGCTACTTTCACTTGCTCCATAACGATTGATTCTTGCCTTTCTCTCATCGTCAATTTCTTCGTCCATGACATCTGTGAATCGACGTCTTTCTCTGATAATCGGTGTCTAAGGGTGAAAAAATGAAATTAATCAATAATTTTTTCGGGGAACATGGAAAGAACAATATTCGATATTGACAGTAATAAAACTATCATTCGTGTTTGCGTTTAGCTTCCTGTGGACAGAAAATTAGGTTTCAGGTATTGCTTTTTTGTACTGCTTATCTCATATGGTAAACTAGCGACCCGCCCCGGCTTCGCACGCAATTCCTACGTCCCGCAATTTTTAAATCTTTAATATTTTCGAAAGTATTCACTTAAATCATCGATGTAAAGGGCCATATAGATCTATATTAAATGAACAATGTACTCAATGTATTTAATTGGTTAAGGATTAATGGCTGTATGGTTAAAATCCGCTTCGAAAATTACCATTATTTGTCGTAAAAAAGTAAATGACAAACAAAGTTATTAGGGGTATTCAGAAGAGATAGACATATACCATCACGGATTTTCTGTAGACCTTTTCAATGTGTACAATACTTAGTACATATTTTGATAAAACTCGTAGGTTCAGCCTGCGTTTGCTATGTAAGCGAAAAAAATGAAATTATTTACGACATCACATTAAAAACCTCAAAAATAACAGTACTTCTCCACTATTTAATGGATTTCTTATACATATAAACCTTCGTCTTGAATCACTCTATCTATTTAAGAAAACGCATCAAAATCCGTTGCGTAGTTTTCAAAGATTTAAGCATACAAGGGACATAGGACAGAAAAAGCGACTTTGTTTTATACTATGTATGATAGTGATATTGAAAGAATTGTCACTTACCCTCCAGTCGTATCCATGATCATCAGACACAATATAAGAAGTTCCTGGACCTCTGTTGGCAGCTACTTTCATGTATTCCCTGAGACGAACAGGAAATCTACATCTCTCAGTTGGAGAAGGTAAGTATCCGGACCATTTTGATAACTGGAAAACACAAGATTAGAATGATAATAATTAGTCAATTGAAAGTATATACACGCATAGTATTGAGCAGTCAGTAATAAAATTCTAGAATCATTGGATCCCCTATGAAAATAAAGGGTTTTCCAATAAGAGGTGTTATTTTGAATAGCCCGCTGTTTCGGTAGATGTCACGTTTGAAGCTTCATTTTTTGACATTTGACAAGTAGCAACTACGCCATTAATAAAAATGGAACGATACCCGCTTCAAGAACGCATTGAAATGATCAAAATTCACTATAAAATGGAAAATTTGGCAGAGACGGTTCGTAAAATTCGAACATTTTTTTGGGTCGTCGTAGCACCTTGTCGGACCGCAATAAAGAAATTGATGGAAAATTCGATCTGTTGGGACAAGTTAGTGATGTGAAGAATAAACCGTGCACGTCGCTCAAGAAACAGACGAGAATTTGCTACTGTTGCCGAAAGTGTTGAAGAAAACCTAGGCTATCGAGAGATGATTAATGATTTTTATGGCCGAAATTGGATAGTATTGATCTGGACAACGTTTACTTTCAACAAGACGGCGCTACGTGCCACACAGCAACGAACCATTGATAGAGTGCGGGAAAGTTTCCGGACGTGTTTATCTCTCGAAGAGGTGATCACAATTGGCCACTGAGATCTTGTGATTTAACACCTTTCTACTTCTTTCTTTGGGGCCACGTGAAAGAAAAGGTCTACGCCAATAGCCCAGCGTCGATTCAAGACGGATTCAAGATGGAATGTGAGGCTATCAAGGACATAGGCAGCCACTTTCCGATTTGGTTATGGAAAATTTCAAAAAGGATATGGTCCTGTAAGCGTGGTTGTGGTGGTCATTTGCCTGATGTTATTTTTATTTCCTTATTTCATAGCTTCTTCTTTATAATGAAATAAATATCATGGCATTTTTCTTTGAATATCAAAATAACACCTTTATATGAAAAAATAATAAAATGTCGTCTGTCTATACAGGGTGTCCCGTAATTAACCGACAAACTTCTAGTGAACATTATAGATCGTATTTTAGACAGATTCGACCAAAATCATATACATAATGCAAATTTGCTTCGTTAAGTAGCTAGTGCCCCTTTGAAGATGACGTCCTGTCCATACTTTTTGCCACATATTCGCAAAATGGAGTCACATAAATTGCTGGAAGTTTCACATTGGCTAATATCAAAATACGCATCGATTAGATTGAGTGCATTTCTTTCATGTAAAGCATAATCGTATCATTTGGGGGGGGAGGCAAAGGGTATTTTTAGTTGAAACTTTTTCAACTTTCATATTTCGCGCGAGATTTACATCATATTCATAAACTCTGATGTTTTTTCTTGAAAAAAGATGCTCTTGTATATAATAACGCCTAAAGCATTTCTGAGAAGAATTTTTTTTATCATTTAACTAACTCTAAAGTACTTAGTGAAAAGAGAGAAAAATTTCAAATCTATTTTTTTCAGAAATGGTGCATCTGGGCGTTATTATACAATCATCTTTTCAAGAAAAAACCTTTCGCCACCTTTCGAATTTCTATTCCGAAAATAATATGGAACCAAACCCGAACCCTTTTTAGACATATTTGGACAATTAACGAACTCAGTCATTACATTCGCCCCTACGCCTACCTCAAAATTTTATATTCACCTAACTCCTCTAAAAGTAATACTAATCATATTCCCAATAATCCATTATCTAACACGACATTTTTTTCCATTCTATTACATACCCGAAACTGAACATTATCGTCTCATCTTCTGAGGAAAACCTTCCAAACACCCATCAAAATAAACGATCTCGCCTTGCAATAATATTGTCACACCATACGACGTTTCGGAGATCGACATCTTCAGAAAAAAAAAAACTCTTTGATGAGAAAATATTAGAATTTCCGCCAACGAAATTATTTCGCGTAAGTATAAATTGTCGATCGGTTTCTGGTTGAATCATTCGAACAATATCGTCGAAAAAATAGAAGTCGAAATGAAGTTTTTGATCGTTTTTGTGGCAGTGGCCGTTGTTGTGGTTTTGGGAGGTGACGTGTACGATTCCTCAAAGTTCGACAATGTGGATATGGACGCTATTATGAAGAACGATCGTCTGCTTCAAATCATTTCAACTGTTTGATCGATGGAAAAGGATGCACTCCTGAAGCTGAGGGATCAGAAGTAAGACTTTTGCTATATTTTTCTTTGATATGCATCTCCATATTAAAGACAGCGGCTAATGGTCAAGATATTTTAATGCGTGAGCGGAGCGAACGCGTTAATAGTTCGAGACCATTAGTCGCTATATTAATAACCGTGTTGATTACAAGATTTTTCCGACGATCTCAACAGAATTGTGTATAATTCATGATTAAAATACATTCTCATTTTGCACAAGACATACATTGACAAAATGGAATTTCTATGTTTCCATGTTCCAGTAGAGTTTTGACATTTCTCGTAGTGCTTCTGAATACTTTGTGTACGGTTGCCATGAGGATTGCACATTAAAATGGCAGAAAAATTGAGCATTAAAATGGGTAATTAATGCTCAATTTGTACACATTAAAATAACCTTTTATTTCAAGTTCGGCGGAAATAGTTATTTAATCAACTAGGTTATTAAAGACAGCGACTATAGTCAAGATTGTATTGTATTGTATTGATATTTTCGTTATAAAGGTTTTTCCAATAAGAGGTGTTATTTTGATATTCAAAGAAGAATGGCATTTTCAATATAAATGATCGGATTGTTATTTCATTATAAAGAAGAAGCTATGCCGTTAATAGTGGAAAATAACATCAGACGAAATACCACCACGACCACGCTTACAGGACCATATTTTTTAATGAAATTTTCCATAACCAAATCGCAAAGTGGCTGCCCTATGTCCTCGATAGCCAAACGAATTCCATCTTTGAGGTCTTGAATCGACGCTGGGCTATTGCTTAGACCTTCTCTTTCACGTGGTCCCAGAGGAAGAAGTCGCAAGGTGTTAAATTACAAGATCTCGGTGGCCAATTGTGATCACTTCTTCGAGAGAACACACGGTCCGCAAACTTTTCCGTAAAAGATCAATGCTTTCGTTGCTTGTGTGGCACGTAGCGCCGTTTATAGTGGATTTTAATAAATTCAATGAGTTCTTGAAGCGTGTATCGTTCCATTTTTATTAAAGCGTTGTTTAAACTTGCCAAATGTCAAAAAATGACAGCTTCACACGTGACATCTACCGAAATAACGGGCTATTTTAAACACCTCTTATTGGAAAACCCTTTAGTTTGAGACCATTAGTCGCTCGATTAATAACCGAGTTGATTACAAGACTTTTCCGACGATCTCAATATGAATTGTGTATGAATTCTTGATTGAAATACATTCTCATTTTGCACGAGACTTACATTTGACATAATGAAATTTCTATGTATCTATGTTCCAGTAGAGTTTTGATATTTCTCGTAGTGCTTCTGAATACTTTGTGTACGGTTGCCATGAGGATTGCACATTAAAATAGCATAAATTGAGCATTAAAATGGGTCATTAATGATCAATTTCGTACACATTGAAATCGCCTTTCATTTTGAGGTCGGTGGAAAAATAATCAATTATATGAAATAATGTAGAAAATCGGTAACTGAAATTCAGGAAAAGTCCTGAGCAGGTGGGTTGAGCGCTCGTTCATTGGTGGAACACTGAGGTTACTGCCTCTGAATTTTGTATAGACTTTAGATTAATACGAAATATATAAATGCAAAATCCCAGCACTATCGGAATTATATTCTGGAAATTATTCAGAAACTGAAATATGTAAAAACTTGACAATTAAAAAAATTGTATTCTATGATTCTGATGATACGATTCTCTTGAAATTTTGCATGAACATTCAGTATATCATACTTCATTCACAAAATAAATTTTAAGTTTTTATATTTTTTATATATTTTTTTGTTTTTGTTGAGTTTCCTGATCTGACAACCGATAGATTGAAAAATTCTAACACTTTTATTCTTCTGTTTTCATTTATTCATTAAAAACTTAATTAATTCATTAAAATTTTGATACAGCTATCGTAGTTATGAATGGGCAGGAGGAGATATTCCTTTCTCGTTTCTTTTCGTGTAATTAATTAATAATTAGGATCTTTCGGTACAACTATCGCCGTATTGATCGACCAGAGGGGGATATTGCATTCACGATCCTTTGCATTCAGTGCCTTTGCACCTAATTATTTAATTGAGATTTAATGAAGAGCTACGAAAAGGGTGAAAGTATCGTTAAAAGATGAGCATATTTCCCAAATAGTGATCTTTGAAATCTCATAATCTATAAAAGTAGAAACAGAGCAGTATGTTCTGTGCCAGATCCTCTGTACCGTTCGATTAAACGACAGATATTACAGATGAATCTGTACGATCTGTGGTCACGTGACTAAAAAATCCGTCTGCTCGCGGAGGTCAATGCCGAACGGGCTTAGTAGTGTAAGTTTCAAGATTGTTCCTCTCAAGTTATCGTGTTTATGGCCAGGACTTAGTCTTCAACAGATTTTCAATCTTTTTACGTTTCAGAGCACATTCCCGAGATAATGGAGACATGCTGCGCCAAGTGCTCAGACAAACAAAAGGAAGCCGGAAAGAAAGTGACGCAATTCCTGATTGACAACAAACCGGATATGGTGAAGAGAATGCTCGACAAATACGATCCCGACAGAACTTACAAAGAAAAATGCGCCGATCATCTGAAATCAACTGGAATCGACCTCAGTGGATTCTAGATCACTTCCTTAATTTACCCAATTCGCTGATATTTTGTCGATTTGTATGATGAATAAAATTTGTTTATGACTAATTATTTTAATTTTCAATTACCATTTCTTAATTTCAAGGTATAATACTTTATTCACTTACATTTCATACTGAATTCATTTAAATCGAACAAAAAAAAAGTTTGAAAGAAAATTGTGCACAATATGAAAAATAATCAACGGTTAACTGTAGATTTCTCATAAAAAAAACCAAAAATTGGAACTCTTGTTCAATGTCGATAAAATGAGAAAATCAACTTTAATGTTGTGACTGTTAGTGGAAGAGTTTAAAATGAAATTCTTTGAAAAACTTTACCATGTGTTTCAACATTAAAGTTGATTTTTCTCGAAAACGGCGCATTTTATCGACAATGAACAAGAGTACCTTTTCTTAAGCTTAATATTCCGAATTTGTTTTTAATCTTTATTACAGGGCGTTGAAAATGTAAGCATTAAAATGTACTACCTAGTCCGCCCCTGGTGTACTGAACAAATGTCTTCCTTTTTTTTATTTTTCATCTAAATCCGAGAGATTTCCCACATTTTCCTGGGCACCCTGTATTAGTGTACGGGTGTCCTAGATTCGTTGCATAGAAAAGGGATCTCAGAAACCCGAGCTAGAACAAAATGAGTGGCACAATTTTAGGCTCGATTTTGAGAGAATTCATTTGGTGGAAACCGCAACCTTCTAGGTCAAACCGTTTTCGAGCTATTAGAGAAAATTGGAAAATGGCGTCAAATGAAACAGTTCTCAAAACTTCTTCATTACTGATGTTATACACATGAAACTGAAAACAATATACAGACACTTTTTTCAGTAGAATTCATTGAAGTAATCAATTTTTCTTTATTACATTTTGTTTTAACTCATCGAGTTTTTGAGATCCCCTCACTAGACATGAATTTAGGATTTTAGATAAAGAAAAAAATGACAAAACAACATCTCAAATAGTGTAGAGGAAGTAATCAGTGCTTTCAGCATGCGATCTGTGATGATTGAACTTCTCATTTGACACTACTAGATGTCACCATCTGTAATTTGCTACTCGATATCTTCTTACAAGTAGTTTAAATGAAGAAGCTTTTCAATAGGATGTTGTCTCTGAGGATATGGGACACTGACGAGGCCTAACGAGGCCGAAACCGGTCTGTCTCCCCTCATTGACAACATCTTGAATAATCATCCCAGTCTGTCTGAAGAAGGTTCTGTGAGCCTATAAATTGAAAATTCTATTCTTTTCGATGATTACTATTTTCGATTTATCTATGTTTCATGAATTTAGGACACCCGGTACATAATTATCAATAAAAAACTTACTGGCTCTCAGATTTGATCATGCCGATCTCGTAATTAAGAGGAGACCTGGGACGGTATTTGATCTTCCCAAGGTGTGCGAGATCTTGGAACCTTTTCTTGAGGTGGTGGCGTTGCTTCTTGTGTGTAAGATTCTCCAGGTGGATATAACCATCTTCGAGGGATGGGTGAAAGCACCTTCCAAAGGCCTGCGCCTGGTACCATCTCCTGCAGGAGGCATTATCGTACCACTCCCTAGAAAAAAAAATAGAGCATCTGAAATAAATCATTCAACACACAAATTTCCTATAAGTTGTTTAATCTGGAATAGGTTATGAAGAGCCTTGAGCCTGAAATGATTTCTTCCTGGAAACCAGGGGAAATACCCATTGTTTTCTATTAAATTGATTGTCACAATTTATAACCAACAATATGTTTCTGACTAAACTTCCCTGTTTTGTTTCGATGTTGAAAAAGTGTGATTTCATATGAACTGAAAAAGAAACAAATATAGTCGAACTTCCCTAAACGAAAGCACTAACCGCAAAAAAAAAATTCGTTTATAAAGAATTTCGTATACAAAAAAATTGTTTCTATAGTCGGCAATGTCGCGGTCGACTTCACTGATGAATTTAAGTTTATCATTCAAACTTAAGCACTTGCTTTCAGACATTTTCGCACAACTTTTCACACTAGCGTAATGGTTAGATTGAAACCAAACAGCCAGGGTGTATTTGAAACTGTTTCAGAAGGATCTCCCTGCTCGCCGTAATGATTAAGTTTGAGGTCGGGATTTATTACGTACGTCCGGAAAACGTTCGGAAAAACCCACCCTTATAGGTACTTCTTACCGATACCCATTCAAAGAGTGACGTTTTTTGAATATTTCGTTATAGAGAGAATTTACTTCGTTTTAGAGGGTGTTTTTAACATGGAATTTGGATTCAAGGTGCAATGTCTTGTACAAAATTCGTCATACAGACGTCGTTATAGGGAAGTTCCACTGTAGTTTTCTAAAAAAAGGGGGAAAATCATGATGTTGCTTCTATTCTGCCCAACTCCCTGAGTAATTCAATAGGTCTTTTCCCTATTACATTCTTTTGTTCTGGTTAAAAACGACCTAGGAAGTAAATTTGAAGGAATCAGAAAGATTTCAGAGCACTTCCCCATTGATTTCGAAATGAAAACTCTCAAAAAAATCTGACAAATAAATTATAACTGCACATACGCTAGTAAGAATTCCAACTGGTTTAAGTGGTACTCCGAGATATGTAAAATTTTCCCTTTGCGGGTAGAACTTATCATTTCCATCATTATTTGAGTTTGTATTCGAAATATTCTTCAACCTCTCTAGACATAACTAACTCACTGATGTTCACTTTAAAAAAAACATTCATTTACTGTCATTTTCGTCCACAATCAGTTACTTGGGAATGGTTGATATCAATTTGAAAAACTTCCAATGAATTTGGGTTAGAGTTTATAATAAATGCATCTATAGGTTGTTTTTCTCTTCCCGGAAGCTTTCATATACAGGGCCTTCGAATTGAAAATTGCTTTTAATCATACCCCCCTTTCACAAAGATGAAGGATATATTCCCCTGCGACTTTGAGATCCTCATAGTAAAAAGTAAACCTAGAGTTGCCTTCACGCGTTTATTATGCAGCCAAGTAGAATCTGTTTATAGGAGCGAACAAACTTCCGGCGTTGCGAAATCGTGCCTTATGTTTATTCCGTATTGGGATAATTGATTTACCGCTCTCCTACTCTGATACTAACGGCTTGCGTCTGTTACAGATAATTCTGTCAGTCAGGCAACATTGTCTGTTAGTTTTTAGTTTCTTGATGCGAAGTGTTTACATTTTCATTTCAATTCGACGTTCATAAACTGAATTATTTCAATGATTTGATGGCAGGTTATTGTTGCTTAAGGCTATTCCGTTAATTATAGCTAGTGCAAGATTACGAAAATGTTATATTATATTCAGGAATTGGAGAAATGCAAATCTAACCAATTGTTTACTTCACCCCAGTGCGGTAGTGAAATGCTTTCCATCTCACTCTAATGCTTGGTTGATTACAATGCAGTACAATATATATAGTTGTTACCTGGTAACTGATGAGATGCACTCGTTCAGAGAGAAATATTTTTTGCAAATATGATTTTTTACATATGGGTACTCACCTGTACAAAGACCAATAGTCCCTGAGATATTTAGTACTGATCCTGAACTCATCGGAGTAAGTTTTATCCGCTCGTTCAAGCCAAGGATGTTTGAGCGCCTTGTATACATCCATTCTCTCCTCCCATCTGTATACCAACAACTTGGTGATGAAATCTCTTGCCTCTGAACTGATGTTGATCCACCATTCTTCCTCGAATATCCATTTTCCGCTCTTTATGTTCGTCAAGGTTTCTCTGTCATTTTCACCTGTAGAATCTCGGCTTTAGTCAAATAAATCCATAATAGAGCAAGAGCCCGTGAACCCCAGACCTTCGTTATTTGTAAAGCTGACAACTTGTCTACGCATGCTCTCAACACAGGTAAGAACGATGGACCATTATGAAGTTTGGGTTACCCTGGCTTTGGCAGGTAAAACGGTATTAAAGGGGTATAAATACTGATCTAATTTCGTCAAATTATAAAGTGTGATTTTTGATATTACCTTCAGAATATCATTAAAAATTTTTTGATATTACCTTCAGAATATCATTAAAAATCACGTCATCATTGCCAGACACTTGCTATAGTGGCAACCCCTTGCCAGACACCCTTAATGTTCATTAAATTATATGTAATTCTACTTACGTTATAGTATAAAAGCTGATTTTTATATATAATACTTGGGTAATAATTATATAATGTTTAAAGCTTGTAGTTTAGCTGCAGGTGCTAAATTTTATTAGTTGTAGCATCGAATGTCTTTTCTTTAGATGTTTTTGAGATTCACTTAAATGATTAGTTTAATAAATCTGTACAAAAAATTTATTTGCATAAGTCATTATAATCATGCCGTCTCACTCGCACCCACTCATATATACTGTCTCGCGCTCGCACCTGCAGCTAAACTACAAGCTTGTCTGGCAAAGGGTTGGCACTATCAAAATGTCTGGCTAATGAGGAAACATTATCTAATGATCACCCAAGTATTATATATAAAAATCAGCTTTTATACTATAACGTAAGTAGAATTACATATAATTTAATGAACATTAAGGGTGTCTGGCAAGGGATTGCCACTATAGTAAGTGTCTGGCAATTAATGACGTGATTTATAATGATATTCTGAAGGTAATATCAAAAAATCACACTTTATAATTTGACGAAATTAGATCAGTATTTTACACCCCTTTAATACCGTTTACCTGCCAAAGCCAGGGTAACCCAAACTTCATAATGGTTCATCGTTCTTACCTGTGTTGGGAGCATGCGTAGACAAGTTTTCAGCTTTTATAAAATAACGAAGGTCTGGGGTTCACGGGCTCTTAGACTATAAAGTTATCCATAAAATACTTTGTTTTAATAAGTCAGTTCTACTATTTTTACATTACCTCTGAATGGCGATCGTCCCGAAAGCAGAATGTAAGTGATGATTCCCAAACTCCACATGTCGTGTGCTAAACTAACTCCTTCTCCGTTGACACATTCAGGACTCACATACTCAGGCATTCCATATTTGAGGTTATATAGACGAGCCATGTTGATCCTTCTTGTGAGACCAAAGTCGCAAATCTTCAGATCATCACCTCCAGGGTGGGAAATCAAAAGATCACCGAGCTGTAAAAAACAAATACATATTGCTTCAGACTACAGAGAGCATTTAACTTCAGAGGAAGTTGGCAGCCAACGCCATAGCAAGCTACAATAGCATAAAAATCAGCCTATCCAATCACTGCTGAACCCACGAAACATAAAACTTAAGGAGTCTGTCCAATAGAAATCAGTTGAGGCAAGCGTATGTCTACGCTGGACTGGACCATGCTAAAAAGGAAGAAAGCTTTTCACACCAGATTAGCTCAATGAGTACAGGGTCTCTATAAATGTTTATAACAGCACAGTTGACGTTGGACTTTTATAAATATTTTTCTACAAGCGTGCACTTTCATTCTCTTTCCCGCACGTATTTCAATTCGTAAAGAGTCACATTGCCAAACAGTGTGGGAAAAACCCCTGCTATTCCATTACCGCACGCAAATGCGTGTGGTAATGGATTAGCAAGGGTTTTTCTCGCACGCTTTTTCTAAAGAATAAACTGAATAATGATATATCTCTATGCCACCGACGACGTTACTATGGAAACGGCATGTGAATAAGACTTGTCAGAGACTTTGTCATTCATGTGTATTTAGAATGATCTATTTACATTTGATCTGTGTGTTGAAATCGATCTCGTATAAGCGCTTGTAGAAAAAATATTGTTCCTAACTCGTGCGGAAAGTGTTTTTCCCGCACTCAACTGCTTACCCAAACTCCGCTTCGCGTCGTTTGGGTAACGGCAGTTTCGTGCGGGAAAATATCACTTTCCGCACTTGTTAGGAAAATAACTATTATATCCTGATGTAAACTTTCAATTTCAAATAAATTGAATAATGTGACTGGAATTATGAATTTGTGAGAAAAGATGAGATAAAAATGTTCAAAGCAACCTACGATGTTACAATCATTTATAAAGACCCCGTATAACCACATTTGAATGCTTATAAATATACCAAAAACAGAATTCAGCCTCTATGAGATTTATGGAAAGAATTAATGATGCTTTCCATGTAAACTTGACACAATGCTGTAGCTACCTTATCGTCGGCATCAACAAAAAAAAAACACCTTGAAATTCAAGAATACTCACGGTCAATCCCATATGTCCAAACCCTCTCTCATGCATGTAATGCAGTCCCCCTAAGATTTGCCTGACAAATCCTGCTATATCACTTTCGGTGTAGTAATCCTGTCTTAGCAGATAATCCTTGACCAAATCACCACCAGCAGCCAATTCCAATATCAGAGTGATCGAGTCTTCTGTTTCGTAAGCATCTCTTAGACCAATGAGCTTCCTGTGGTGCAGCTCGTTCATCATCTCGTATTCCTTGTACATGAATGGTCTTAGCTCTTCTCCACGACCATGCATTACCTTGGCAGCGTAGGTTCTTCCTGGAAGAAAGAAGAAGAAAGTAGGATATTTAGATAGATGAAACTGGGAGCATTCTTCAGACAAGCTGACATTTCCCAGAGTCTTCTCACTGGCTTTTCAACAGTTATATGATGAGAAATGGCTCAAGAGACTCTGACGATTGTGGATTCTATTCAGTTATTTAGAGAATGCCTCGTCATTGTGAGCCTGAGCAAAGAATGTCTTGGACAGGAAAACCATAGGAGGAACGTGGATCTAGCCTCCTTGAAGCTCTACCAGAGACTGGAGTCCATTAGGGCTCTGGAACTGTAGTGTAGTTGTGAAAACAGCTCTGACGAAGGGCACAATGTTCCTTGAGGTTGCTAAGGAATGTAACCCCCTCAACAGTCTACAATCTACCCCAGAGCGACTGAAAACTCCACCTCCGACGAATCGCCCTCATGGTAGTGGAATTATAAATTATATTATATATCATACACTCACCATTCAGCCTCTCAACAGCATGGTAAGTTACACCCTGCGTTCCTCTGCCTAATTCATCTCCAATATCATAAAGATCAGTGTACAAACGTTTCCTTAATTTAATTGGCGATGGGTTGTTGTAGTTCCTCATGTTGTACTCCCAGTCGTTTTCTTCGATGTGAAGCATGGCACTGCTACTGGTAGACCCTGCTAAGTTTCTTGCACTTACAGAATATAGTCCTTCATCCTTGAGTATAACATCGTAGATGGTCAAAATAGTTGTATCTGGTTCATTGAAAGCAATCTGGAAGTTTTCAAAGGTACCAAAGTTACTATTTGAAAC
This sequence comes from Propylea japonica, assembly GCA_013421045.1. Taxonomy (NCBI): domain Eukaryota; kingdom Metazoa; phylum Arthropoda; class Insecta; order Coleoptera; family Coccinellidae; genus Propylea; species Propylea japonica. The sequence continues at coordinate 67,643,374 of CM024239.1, forward strand.
ATTTCTGGCAAAACTAACTCACCTTTATTCTGCTGGAAGGTGCTAGTGGCTTCCAGTCCTTGTACCATTTGATTTCTGGGTATGGAACACCAACTACCCTTGCTTCAAACCTAGCCTTACCTCTTACTGTGATGTATTCGACTTCTGGTCTTTTCAGGAATGTTGGCAGTTCTGCTATTTCCATCCTGACCCTTTGTCTGGCTTCGCCATGTTCATTTCTTGCTACGGCTTCGTACCATCCAACGTCTCTCTCTAACATTCTTGAATAAAATTAAGGACTTTCATCAAGAGCTTCTTCGTCATACAAAAAAATGTTAGTTTATTTCGACCATTGGTAGCATTATCATGGCAACCATGAAATAGACGAAGTTGTGAACACTAATTATGTTTTTTTTCATAACCCAAATGATGACAATGAAGACTTTGGACGTCAATGTATTTATATAGGAACATTCATCTATAAGTAAGAGTTTTTTGAGATGGAAGAATCTGAAAAAGATGCACATTTTCTGGGAATTAATCAATCCAGAAAGTTTCTTCGCAGCTTTAAAACTGCGAGGTCCAAAAAGCATTCGGATCTCAATGGCTCTCTAACAAGACATTCTCGCCTAAGGAAGCATGTGATGAGAATTGGCTTCACAGAAACTAAAGCGTCTAGCTTATGTGGAGAAGACGAAGATACTTCACTTAGTTACAAGAAGAAAGAATGCCTTCAAAAGGAAAATCTTAGGTGGAAAGCGAATTCAACTTCATTGAAGACTTCTCAATCTACAATCTATGTATAATTTTGTACTAATTATCTTGAAGATAAGGTGAATTCAGTTTATGGTAACCATCTAGAATATAACCTACTTGTTTATAAACAGCGTAGCCTGACCATTTCTTGTATAGCTCGAATCAAATCTACCTCCAGCTTCTATAAGTTCATCGTTGAAGTAGAACGATACCTTAGGCTTAGGATAACCATACACAAACCAGAACAGGTTGGAATTCTGATCTTTGACGCCATATTGTGTATCGTGTTCCTGTCTCAAGAACCTCGGAGCCTGTGCCATGTTATCGTGGGGAGGTTTTTCGATATCAAAATCTCTGGGGAAGTAATGAGAGACATCTGGCCTGAACTCAACGTCAGGTGGTAGATAGGGACGCCATTTTGGAAGTTCGGGTTCTAGTTTCTCCCTGCAAGGAAGAAGAAAAAGGATTAGATAAAGAATCTGGTGAGCAAGGTTGCAGTTAATAAGCTGAAAGCAACTCTGGAAGCTAGCTGAATGAATTAGAGCAAAAGATGACGAATAGTTATGAAGCAAGCAAGAAAAGCAATGTATTTTATGGATTGATGGAACTTTGCAGGTTATGTTATGGATTTGCTGGTTCTTGAAGCAGAAGCACAATAAAAATTTCTCAACTGGGATAAGTTGAATGCTGTAACTGCTAATATTGAAATAACAAAAGAAAGCTAACACACATAAGAGTTTAACAATAGAGTCATTTCCATGAATTGAAGGTTTCATAACTTAAGTACTGAGATGCCAACTGTATTACTTTAACACTCTTTGCGTCGCTCAAACATTTCTCATTCAGGGGTTCGAACCTGTTAGAGTCCTGACTTTAATGTGGTTTTACAGCTCCCATATGGGAGCGTTGAAGAAAATTCATTGAAGTTGGCAAAATCAACAAGGTTCCTATGGTGTGAGTTCATAGTCACTGAGGAATAAAAGGAAAAGGACAGGCACACAAAGGAACACAAACGCCCAGAACCTTTCTGTGTTATAGGCACATGCACCTTTCAAGAAAGAGTTTTTGGAAAAGGAAGAAACTGAAAGAGAGGCATTCTGGAGCATGAGACATTACCAAAAAATCCTTCGCAACTTCAAAACTGCAAGATCCAAGAAGTATTTGAATCTCAGTAAGAATAAGTTAGCCTCCTCACTGGCTTTGTCTACTTAGGAAGCATATGATGAGAATTGGCTCAACAAAAACTAATGAGTGTAGTGTTCTTTGGGGAAGGGGAGGAAACCCTTGTTCACTTAATTACAGAATGTCTCGCCATTGCAAGCCTGCACGAAGAAAGTCTTGGACAGTAGAATTATAGGAGAAACTTGGATCTAGCCTCCATGAAGCTTTCTCAGATACTGGAACTGGGGCTCTGGAACTTGGGAACTATTGTGCCCCCTTACAGAGCTGTTCTGACCACATCTTTCACAGCTCGCCTTCCAGTTCGAGAGATCTGATGAAATACAGTATCTGTGAAGGCTTCAACGAAGCTAGTTCCTCACTCTTACAAGTTTCTCGCCCAAGGCATTCTCTCCTTAGGCTCGCAATGCCAAAGCATTCCGTGACTAGGTGAATGGGGGTTTCTTCCTCCTCCCCACAGAACCTACACTCATCAGTGTCCGACAATCCCATCCTCAACAGGTGCTTCCTAAGGCGACAGTGTCCTGTAAGAAAGCCAGTGAGGAGGTGTAATTGTTTCTTACCAAGATCCAGATATCTTTTGGATCTTGCTGTTTCAAAGTTCCGAAGGAACTCAATGGAATGATCCATCCCTGGGAGATTCCGCCAGAGTTTTTTCCCCTCGGCTTTCTCCTTTTCCACAAACTCTTTTTTGTAGGTACATTTACCTATACCACAGAAGGGTTCTGGGCCAATGAGTGACATTCGTGTGCCCTCTTGCCCTCTTTGGCAAGTGTATTGGCCTCTTCGTTTCCTTTGATTCCCGAATGGCCGGGAACCCAGGTTAAAAAGACCTTATTTTTCTTGCCTACCTCATTGAGTTTGTTCCGGCACTCCCAGATCATTTTTGAGTCGATGACGTAGGAGCTCAGTGCTTTAATAGCAGCTTGACTATCTGAATGTATGACTATATCGCACTTCTGATAGTTTCTTTCTAGATTTATATCTAGACATCTTTCAATAGCTAAGATTTCCGCTTGAAAAACGCTCATACACCTAGCGTGGTTCGCAGATGAGATGTAGTTGTTCAGAGAGGACCAGACTTTCTGATTCTTTATTATATGAATAAGTTAGAAGTATCTCCAAAAAATTCTAACTTCTCTGCTCGACCTGTTCATGGTCCAAACCCAGCAAAGTTCAAAACCTTCAATTCATGTTTATTATATGATCTAACTTGAATTCTTACCTGTGTGTGATGGCGTACGGCGACGGATCACTTATACCATACTTGTTCTCCACCCTAACTCTGAACTTATAATCCCTGAAAGGCTCCAAATTCCTAACCTCACAAGTGCAACTTCTTATACCGGTCCTAGCAGTGAACCAATCACCGTTTGGTTGCTCGCACATCTCCAGCTGGTAAGTAACTGGGAATCTTGGTCCAGTTGGAATGGATGGTTTCCAAGACAGGGTACAATGGCGATCTGTCATCTGGGAGACTATGGGAGGATCTGATAGAGGCATTGGCGCTCCACTGCGTTTGTATTTGTCGTATTCGATGTACTGGTCGACCATTGGACGTTTGCTCTTCATTTCGTTTTCTGAAACAACAATTTCGATACACCTCACCAATAAGAACTCAAGTTTGAGATTAGAAGATGACAAGGAGAAAAATTGTGTTGATTTAGATGCCTGAATGTTCAGTTTGAATGAGCCTTCTGCGAAGATTTTTCTTTGCTAGTAATGAGCTACCTGGTGTTAGTTTTCTTTAGTTTCTTGTTCTGAATATGCTTTGAATTTTTCATCTAAAGACATTGAGAACCCTGTTTTTCAAGACATTCTGATAAGACCCTCTGAATAAGTTGACCATAACCATAACTAATCTTTGCTCTTCAACTTCTCAATGAACCTTCTGAGTTACTGACTGACTAAAGGACCCATTCCTCATCGTTGAAAAAACTACATGCCTTTGCCTCTACCATGGGCTTATTCGTATACTAGCTTGGTAAATACTCTACAGTTCACCTTGACACTTTGGCTTCCTTCATGATGTGACAATAAAAAAGACTTTTCCAATAAGAGGTTTAATTCAGGCATAAATTATAAACAAGCGAGCTTAAAATGAGTCTTTGGGTGCCTTTGTCAATAGAAAATTTTCAGAGGAACCAAACTTACCATCGAACTTGAGTACAGCATGGCAGATATCGCTTCCATGTTCATTGGAAATCTTGCAGGTATACTTTCCAAGATCGTCCGAATCGACTCCAGCAATAGTCAGTCTCAACAAACCAGCCATGTCCATTTCCATCTTGATACGAGTGGAAGGAAAGATTTTTTGCCTTCATGGTACCATTCAACCTCTGGTTCCGGTATACCAGAAGCGCAAGCTGTGAATTTGGCTGTCATTCCCTTGAAGAGCTCCGTGTCCCCGATACGTTTCAAGAATACTGGTGGTTCTATCTTCTGTCTTGCTTTTCTGGAAACGAAAGAGTATTTTCAAATGGAGTTAGTATAGTAACACACGAAATGCAATTTTGCCAAGATTTGTTGGATAAATGATACGAGGGCAATTCAGATATAAAAGAGACTTTTCGATTTTCAGGCACAATAGGTGGGGGGAGAATATTCCTGATTTTTTTGTCTTTGGTTAGTTTTTGTCAGGAGTTAGGGAAACAAGTCGGATTGCCTCATCGACCCTCACGGTGTCCACTGTGAAGATGTTTGAGCAAGAGGTTCTTCCGTCAATTGCGCAACGTGTTGTTAACAAGTTTCTCGCGACAGAAGGTCTAAAACTGCCCAAAATCTTGAGATTAACTGCTCATCTTCGTAGAAAAGACACTGTCGCGAGCCAGAGTGTTAGCATGGCATAAACAGTTCGTGGAGGGTCGTGATTGTGTTGAAAATGAGAGCCATGACCGCAGCGAACAACATCAGTAGTTTTTGACAGTTTTTTGAAGACGACAGACGTCGTACCACTTCTGAAATTGCAAGTTAGGTCGGGATAAGTTATGGGAGCACCTACTCCATACTCACAGAGGAGCAAGGGTACCGTAAGAGTTGCGCCAGGTGGTTTCCTCGCCTTCTCACAGCTGACCAGAAATTGCATCGTTTTCAGGCGTGTGGGCGTCTTCTTGCACGATCTCAGAAACAAGGAGACCAATTTCTCACTCACGTTATCACTTGTGATGAAACATGGTTGCACCACTACACCACAGAGTCTAAACAAGCGAGTAAGGAGTGGAGAGAACAATACATTGCGCAATTGACGGAGGAACCTCTTGCTCAAACATTGTCACAGTGGACACCGAGAGGGTCGATGAGGCAAACCGACGTGCTTCTCTTACTCCTGACAAACCTACCCAACAACAAAAAATCAGGAATGTTCTCCCACCCCTATTTTGCCTGAAAATCTAAAAGTCTAGTTTATATTTGAATTGCCTTCGTACTTACATCTCTGCCACCACTTCGAGCGTTCCTGTACATTCATCTGAGCCTTCTTTGTTTGTGGCTGTAGCTCTGTATACCCCAGCATCTTCTGGTTTGCAGTCGATGACGTATAAACAGCACATGTCACCATCTCGTTTGATATGGAATTTGCTAGATTCCCGTATGGGTACACCATCTTTGGACCATGTAACTTCTGGCTGAGGTACACCAGTAACTCTGCATGGAAATTTGGCATCTCTGTCGGGCAACTGAAAGAAAATTATTCATCGAAAGAAGTTCTACTGATTGAAGAAGCCTCAAAGGTCAAAAAAGCTGTAAGAGATCATTTGGCTTACCTGCTGTAGGTCTCCAAACTTCTGGGTAAAGCTTGGCGGCTGGTAGATCTTTCTCACATTTGCTTTTCCTTCTGTTGCATCCGTTCCTAGTGGATTTATCAGTTTAACACTGTAGATTCCAGAGTCAGAAGGTACTGCTTTATCAATCTTAAGTCCAACCTGAGTATAAAAACAATTAAAGTTGAGTTGAATCAATTGACTTCTATCAAATTTCAATGATGAATCGTGAAGATGTTTTTCAAATCAGAAGGTTCAACTCAGTACAATAGTGAAAGTGTATGCAAATATTTAAGTTAGGACACTTTCTGTGGTAAACTTAGTCAGTACATTTGGATGAATGGCAAAACAAGACAGGTTAACATACAACCTACCTTTCTACCATCACATGTCATCAATATCCTGTCTGTTGGTGTCAATGGTACTTTGTCCTTCATCCATTCAACGCTAGGTATAGGATTTCCGGTAAAACCTGCCTCTAGTACCAACGGCAAATCTTCATCTGTTAACACATCCCTCAAACCGTGTAAGAACATTGGTCTTTCCTCAGGTTCTCCGCTTCTGGTGGCTGGTTTGACAGTCAGAACTGCAGATGTTTCAGCCTCTCCTGCTTCGTTGAGAGCTACTGCTCTGTAGGTCAAAGCGTCCCTGGCTTGATCAGCTGCGTCTAGCAACAAGATGCTTACACCTTCTGGATGGTCTGTGATCTTGATATGTTTGGTGTCAGATATAACTTCTGCTCCGTTTCTGAACCTGAAAATGTGGCTTTTAAACTAAGATTCAGAGTATTTGTAAGGGTTTTGAAAGAAGATGACTCCTTGAACAGAGCTGCAACCTGGACATCACCCCAGGACTTCGGGAACATTGTCCTGCAGAAAACAATAAGGAAGAACATAATGAAAGAATACTAGATACTTGTGCAATAATCAATAGAAGTTGTCTGAGAACTTTAACCGAGATGGCACTTCTCTGGTGAAGTTTACTGCTGCCAAGTCATCTTAATCGTATCTTGTCCTATAATCAAAAGAATAAAATCTAATGGAAGTGTCCATTAGAGCTACCGATGTAAGACCTAAAAAGGAGCCCCAAATTATTTGAAACCATTTCATCAATCAGAAGGTTAAACCTTTATATTTTGCTTACCAGGAAATTCTTGGTTCTGGATACCCATCAGCCTTAACCTCAAACTTCACAGGAAAACCTTCGACCACCGTTTGGGGTTGCAATTTCTTCGCGAACTCTGGTTTTACAGGCTTCTTCTCCACAGTAACTTTACCCTCAACTGCAGCCTCTCCCAGCTTGTTGGAAACGAGCACTTGGTATGTTCCGGCATTTTCTGGCTTAGCGCAGTCTACCACCAAGACCGTTCTGCCATCTGGATGTTTCTCTATGATCATCTCTGCTGACGCTCTGATTGGAAGACCATCTTTCAGCCATTTGATTTCTGGTGGAGGATATGCTACGACCTGAGCTTCAAGACGTAAAGTTTCACCAGTAGCTATGTCGACATCTTTGAAGACCTTCTTGAACTTGGGTCTCTTGTTTGAGGCTGAAAGAAATGAAAGGTAAGTTGTTGAGGTAGATAACCGTTAGCTTCAAAAAATATTGTATCTGCACAAAATAATTAACGCACATTCTGAATATCTCAATTTTAATGAAAGTTAACTGTTCATTGACATTATAACTAATTTTTTATGTTCTCTCCGGAAGGTTTTGAACGAAACAAGACACATTAAATGGAAGAAAAATTCAGGATTTCACCGAATCTTATGTGAAAGAAGAGAAATAAACAATTTTCAAAATACTGGAATGCTGATAAGTGATTTAATACTTTTATTTGAACCCCTTGCGTTAATTACAGCTCGGCAACGACGGTTTATATTCAAAATGAGTGATCTTAAAATGTTCTGATCTAATCCTTCCCAGATTTCTCTGAGTTGGATTCCTCCGTCAGTAGCTGGATGATTTTCTGAACTTCTCAGCCTTCTATTGAGGTTGTCAACCCGATAATGTAGAATAAATTTGATATTTATTATTTATTATGCTTACGCTGAACAGCTACTGCACACAGACAAGCAGTATCTCCATTTGGATTCTTGATTACCAACTTATAAGCTCCACTATCTTCAGGTGTGACGTTTTCGATGTTGAGTTTAACAGTGCCATCTGGAAGAAGCACGGTTTTGACTCTCTCGTCGGTGATTGGTTCGCCATTTTTGAACCACGCTACCTATAGATGAAATACAAGTATAGAAAATGATAAATATACCAAGTGAAGCAAATATTCTGCTAACGCGATTGAACACTTACTGTAGGTTTAGGACTACCGGATACTTTAGCCTTCAGTTCGAGGTTTTGTCCTTCGCTGATTTCATGAGAACGATCTAATCTCTTACTAAAGTTCGGAGGAGTGTTTATCATGGCTATTTTGGCTATACTTTCAGCTTCACCAACGCAGTTTACTGCCATGGCTTTGTACTGGAAGAAAAGGATTAAGATCTCAGCAAAAAGGAAATTTGTATGGTTTATAGGACATATAAAGAACCTAAATCAAAAGATTCATAACTTAAGCCTTAAGCTCAAGTAGGTACTCACAAAGCCAACATCTTCTTTATTGTAATTCTTGATTTTGAGGGTGCTTGTAACTTGTGTTTCAGTGTGGGTCTCAACTTTATGGTTTTCATCTTCAACCAAGGGTTTGGCGTTGAAGAACCATCTGATCTCTGGTTTAGGTAAACCATCAGCACGCACCATAAGTTCAGTTTCACCACCATCTTCTACATTATCCTCTTGTAATCCAGTGATAAATTTTGGTTTTTCAGCTGAGAAAAAGTTGTATTAGAACTATATAGTGACAATTTCATGTAAAACATCAATATTAAGATGGTCTTTGTATGGATTTAAGATCATTTGTATTGAAAGTGAGTAGGGAATTTTTTATGACTAAATGCCAGAGGAAAGCTTGTTTAAGTATTACAGGCGCTCTGAGGTCTACCCCTACAGCAGCGATAGAATGTCTGCTAGGTCTCCCACCTTTGCACCTAGTTGTGAAGGAGGTGGTTGCTATGAAGACAGCTCTAAGAATCTGGGAACAGGGACAATGGCGCGATGGAGGACTCTTCACTGGGCACGCAAGGGCCCTCAAAATGGTTAAGGATGCTCACGCTCCCCTTCTCCAAAGAGGGGCACTGAGTTCTACTTCGACGAACCCTGCAGGGTAATTGTTCCTGACAGAGACCTATGGTCTTCATCAAACAGGCTTCTTAGTCCTGAAGGTCCCACGTGGTTCACTGATGGCTCTGTCACAACAACAAGGTCTGGTCCCGGAATCGTGGGTCCTCACTTCAATCAGGCTATCCCTCTGGGGAAGGACTGTTCCATTGTGCAGGCTGAGCTATTTGCGGTTCTTGCCTGCGCACTAGAAAATATTCGCAGGGGATACTCTGGCCAGTACATTTACATATGTTGCGACAATATCTATCTGATGCTAGAGTTGACTCTCTTTGGTAGAAGAATGCAGGAAAGCTCTGCGTAGGCTGGGCTCTGATAACTTTTTGAAAGTAATCTGGTGTCCGGCTCATGCGGATATACCTGGTAACGTCAAGACAGATGAACTGGCTAGGCGGGGAGCCAGATTAGCATTTGTTGGTCTGGAGCCTGCGCTGCCAATCTGTCGCACATCTGTCAGAAGCTTCTTCAGGAGCTGGCTGAACAGGGAATTTTCCTCGGAATGGAGCGCGGGGGTGGGCCTGAGGTGATCGAGGATTCTCATTAAGAGACCGTCCTCGCGACCTGAGATCAATAGACTTCTGTTGCTGGAGAGGAAACAACTTGGTCTGGTGACTGGTGCATTGACTGGTCACCTGTTCAACAAACATTTGAAAAGAATGGGATTGACAAGCTGCTCCCTATGCCGGTGGTGCAGGAGTACTGATGAAACGGTTGAGCATATTTTGTTCAACTGTGGTAACCTAACTGAACTAAGGTCAACACACCTAGGAAATCCAACACCTACTATTCCTATGGTGAGAGGGACCGCTCCTGGCAGACTCGCGACATTTCTGTCTTCGTGTCTGAGGAGCCGAGTCTCTCTAGAACGATGCGGATGAACAATGGGCCACTAGGTCTCAGTTCGGCCGGAAAGGCATCGCACGAAGAAGAAGAAGAGAAGAAGGGGAAATTTTAGGAATAAGTATAAGCTTTTTTATTTGTTTCTACTAGCCAATTAAGTACCTACCATGTGATGAATTTTGGTTTTTTAGCTGAGCAAAATTTGTATTAGAATTCAATAGCTACAATTTTATAGAAAACATCAATATTAAGAAGGTGTTTGAGATCTTTTGTGTTGAAAGTGAGTATTTTTAGGAAGATAAGCTTTTTTATATACATCTATTTCTACTAGCCAATTCAGAATCATCTAGCGATATATTCAGAGTGAGTGTGCAGTTTCATCTACGTTTTTATTCAGATTAATTTACTTTTCTTCAATTTATGTTACATAAGCCAAAAGCATTACTTCCAATTATAATTATCATATAGACTTACTCGTAGGCTCAGTGTCTTCTGTAATGAAAAATTTTAAAATGTTAATGATGTAAGTTCATTGTAGAAACGTAAGTGTAAAGTTCTGCCCCCACATATGGGCTTAGCTATTTCAAGAAGAATTGAAACGACTGTTTTAGCTCTTCGTAAGTTGCCTTGGCATCTTCACCAGTGAGGAAATACAGCTGATCATTGAGAAATTACTATAAAACAGTTTAATACACTTACTTATTGTCTTCATTCGAGCTTCAGCCGTAGTCTCACCAAGCTCATTGGAGGCAGTGACCTTGTAGTAGCCACCATCAGAAAGAAGTGTTTTCTTGAATATCAACCTGTAAGTCTCGTTGGCCACGTCCTCGATGATCTCCACATGGTCATCTGCCTCTATCACATGATCATCCTTGGACCAAGTCACCTTAGGAACTGGGTTGGACTGTATGACACATGTCAATGAGGTTGCATTTCCAGGTACCACAGAAACATCATCTGGACCTTCGATTTCAGGACGCAGGGTTATGGTGAGCTCTGCGCTGCTTTCTGCTTCAGACCAGACGTTCTTGGCTTTCACTCTGTAGTTTCCTTGGTTGGACCTCTCACCTAAAATATGAGAAGACTCGATAAAATATGTGAAGAACTTACATGGAACCTTTAACGAGAAATCAAAGAAAAAATATTTCCGAAGATGTCTATTGAATTAGCTTTGCTGTTACATTATATGAAACACTTATATAAGGGGCTTTCCAATAAGAGGTATTATTTTGAATAGCCCGCTATTTCGGTAGATGTCACCTTTGAAGCTATCATTTTTTGACATTTGACAAGTAGAAACTACGCCATTAATAAAAATGGAACGACACACGCTTCAAGAAAGCATTGAAATTATTAAACTTCACTATAAAAACGGTGAAAATTTGGCAGAGACGGTTCGTAAAACTCGAACATTTTTGGGTCGTCGTGAAGCACCTTGTCGGACCGCAATTAAGAAATTGGTGGAGAAATTCGAGCTTTTGGGACAAGTTAGTGATGTGAAGAATAAAACCCGTGCACGTCGCTCAATAACAGCCGAAAATATGGCTGCTGTAGTTGTAGTGTTGAAAAAACCCAGGATTGTCCGTTCCTCGTCGTTCTTTGCAGTTTCACATTCCACAAACGTCATTACACCGTATTTTGCATAAAGATTTGGGTCTTAAGGCTTATAAAGTTCAGTTAACACAAGAACTCAAGCCGACCGATCATCAACAACGTCGTGTCTTTGCTGATAGGGTCGTTGAAATGTATGAAAATGATCCGGAATTCCATCGAAAAACCATCTTGAGTGATGAGGCACATTTCCACCTTGGTGGCTTCGTCAACAAGCAAAATTATCGCATCTGGGGCTCGGAAAACCCAAGAGTTATTGTTGAAAAGGCTCTCTATGCTCAACGTGTGACTGTTTGGTGCGGTTTATGGTCCGGCGGAGTCATTGGACCTTACTTTTCGAAAATGAGGCTGGAGCAACAATTACGGTGAATGGATTGCGCTATCGAGAGATGATTAATGATTTTTTATGGCCGCAATTAGATAGTATTGATGTGGACAACGTTTTCTTTCAACAAGACGCAATGAAATCATCGATCTTTTGAGGTCGAAGAGGTGATCATAATTGGCCACCGAGATCTTGTGATTCAAAACCTTGCGACTTCTTCCTTTGGGGCCACGTGAGGTAGAAGGTCTACGTCAATAGCCCAGCGTCGATTCAAGACCTCAAAGATGGAATTCGTGAGGCTATCGAGGACATAGGGCACTTTGCGATTTGGTTATGGAAAATTTCATTAAAAGGATATGGTCCTGTAAGCGTGGTCGTGGTGGTCATTTGCCTGATGTTATTTTTCACTATTAACGGCATAGCTTTTTCTTTATAATGAATTATTTACACATATTGAAAAATGGCCTTTTTCTTGGAATATCAAAACACCTCTTATTGGAAAATCTTTCAGAATCTTATATCCAGTTGATTTTTCTCAAAGCTACTCGGGAATCAAAAGAAGTTATGACTCACATCTTGGAATGGTCATAGAGAAGGTGCATTCCTTCAACCCGTCCTGTATCTCATGATCTTCAGTCTCGAGGATAATTTTGTTGTTCTCGAAGTCATCGATGGTCATTTGTTGACCATTGAAGTACCACGTGATGTCAGGAATAGGATCAGCAACAACAACTATCTTGTGCGTGACTGAATGCTTCTTAACTATAGTTTGGTCGATCAATCCTTCGATAATTTTGGGTCTCCTCAGCTCTTTTTCAGCTAGAAAAATGACAAATAAATATATTGGTTTATCTATACTAATATTATAAAGAGGAAAGATTTGTATGTTTGTGGCTTTGTGGCGTTGATACGAGTTAACTCATAAGCTACTAGACCGATTTCAATAATTCTTTCACCCTTAGAAAGCTACAATATCCCTGAGTAACATAGGCTATACTTTTCACCCGAGAAAATTAAGGAAACCTACTATAACTTCAATGATAATTAATATGAGTACCAAAATCAGCCATGATCAGCTATTTTCAGGTGCGCTGCAAAAACCGTAAGACGTACATGGAAACAATGTATGACGAAAATGTACCTCTTCAATAGTTCTACAAAAAAGTCCGCGATAGCATATATCTATCTTTCAAGGTTTACTCGGTATCACCTTTTAAAGGTATCCGAATGTTTCTCAAAATAATGCATTATTTGGAAGTATTTTTTTATGAATACGCTATTGATCCTGATCCAATTAAATACGGAGTTCATCCCCAGTATTTAATTTAGAACGAAATTGCCTTTTACATCATTATTATGAAGAATACATCAAAAGATATGGCAGGTTGAAGATGAAATCGCACCAAAATGCATCTCCGATGTAGGCACTAGGCGGGTAGGTACAGAAGTGTGAGGGATGTATTTTGGATTGCCGATGCCCGTATGTTTATTCAGGTTATTCATCTACTCTGCAACTAAAGGGCTGGATCGAATTAAATGAATTTTTGTGTATACAGAACAACGTCTGTTGGGTCTGCTAGTATAAATATATATTCTTTTGAATTGAGAGCTAACAAAATACAATACATGAAACAAAAAAGTCCCTAGATGAGGTTGGTGCAAAACGGGGTAACATACTATTCTGGCGTATGATACCAGAGCACAGGGAAAAACCTCAGTAGAAAAAACCCCGTCTCGCCGGTTTTACAAAATTGAAACTTAAGACAATTCGAAAAAAAACCTTCAATATTCAGATACAAAATACTTTACTCATGCTCTTGGGCCAGGAGGGTGTTTCAAACCAGGTCTGGCATTCCAAGTGATGATTTTTCGAATCTCCTGTTCTTCTAAGACCGCTTCATGACCCTTTTGAAGGGTAATCATCCCCATAGATAGTGATATTCCATCCTAAATGTCGAATACAATTTCGGAATAATGATAAAAATTTATTGGTATTGAGTAATCACTACTCTGCTGTCTTGAAAAGTTCGTTGTTGGGCAAATATTGAACATTGATTTAAGTTCGGTGGTAGGAATTGTACCAAGGAGAATCACCGTGTGAAAAACCCGAATTAAATACTGATGAACATACTGTTTACTTACGAGTTACTTCCAGTACAGCTTTTTGGACAGCGTCCCCCAGAGGATTGGAAAGAATACATGCGTATGTGCCTGCATCTTCCTTCTTGAGTTTCTTGATCTCCAGTTTGAATTCTTCGCCTTCTTGGCTTACTTTCATTCGCAGATGAGACTCTGGAGTGATTTCCTTGTCGTTGTGTAGCCATTTTGCTGTAGGCGGAGGATTGGCGAACCCACGGACTATGTAAGTGATACCTAGAGATTCTGGGCGTGATCCATCCTTCATGTTTGTGGTCAGGACACTTGGGGCAACTGTTGACATAAGATTATGCAATCATTTTCTATGAATATAAATGTAGTATACACCATTATGGATTTTGTAGTTTGTTCGAAATGAATATTTCAGTAGATTAGAAACCAGTTTTAATTTACGAACAGAAAAACTATTATATTTTTAGAAAAGACTTCCTCGATTGTAAAAATGACTTAACCACATGCACTATACAGACTTAACTTGTTTTGGGATATGAAATAAAGACAACATTTTAATTTTTCTTCATTGAATTCAAGTTTTTCTGATGAATAAAATTGCACGATTATGTCGAATTCAACTTTCTTAATAATCTATGAAGTTTTTCGTACTCAACGAGATTGCTTAAGATTCCAAGATCTCTTTTTGGTATACATGTTTGACCTTACCTGCTGTTGAAAGATAGAGATAAAGAAGATTAATGAAAAATGAATTTTATTCGTTAAAGATGAATTAATTTATTATGGCGATTTTGCTTCTGCAAATTATTTATTCTGCTATTATTTAAATTTCCAGGCAAATTCCTAATAGCAGTGCAAGTCCTAGCAACAGTGCATATCCAGTAATTTTCTGTAATAAACTTCATCTTTGTAGTCAATTTTTATTATTACAATTTGTTGTATTTGGCTTTTAACTTTTATTTTATTTATTGAAAATTTGTTTTAATCTTTTTAAGCTTTGCGCTCAAATTTAAAGCATTAAATGAATTGAATAAAAATCTAAATCAAAGAATTGATTATTTTTCAGAATATCACTGTAATTATTGCAAGTTAAAAAGGCACATTTAAAAAGCAGACACTTATACAATGACTATTTTCGGGTTAAATGTGAAAAATTCAGATTATTTTTCCTAGTGTACTGTTACAGTTTGAACTTGATTTTGGAGAAACATTCCATAGTTATTTTGTGCAGTTTAAAATTAATTTAGTTGAGTATCGTCATGTTAAGGTATAGAGGAATGTAAGAGATTGCTTTTTATTATCGTTAAATACCTTCTTCTGATTCCCCTTGTGTTTGTTTTATTGTAGGTGTTTCACTCATGTTCTTAGTTTTCACGAATGGAGATTTTTGTTTTTGTATTTCTTCTTTATTACTTTCTTGGCTTGCTTGTTTGGAAAAGGTTTTTGGGGTTTCTATATTAGGAGTTTGTGGTTCTCCATTTGTATAAGGCACTTCTTCAATGGTTTCCTTAGTTGATTTAACTGCTTTACTTGGAGTACCCGGAGTAACTGAAGTTTGCTCAGCATTTTCAGCCTCTGGTATTTGTTGTATTTTGAGCTTCAAACTCTCTTTCCTTCCAGTTTTAGGCTTGAAAGATAAGGGTTCATCAGAGCTCACATCTGGTGTTTGTGGTACGCTTTCAAAATGTTTCTTCTCTACTTTTTCTATTGGTGTTGACATACTTCGTCCTATTTTCTTTTTATCTTTTTCATCAATATTATCCTCTTGTTTTATTTCTTTCCTTTGTTCTTCAAATTTTTCTACGAAAACCTCCTCTTTTGTACTGGATAAAGCATGTTTTGGTTGTGGTAGCTCTACATCTTCTACATGTTCTTCCTCAATGATAATATTTTCTACAACATCGATCTCTTGGATTGTTACTGAGGATTTTCTTCGCGGTTTATTTCTGACTGTGAAAGTTTCTTCCACCGGTTCGGCGGTCTCGTCATATTTTACGTTATACTCGGTATATTCAGTATTTGCAGATCCAGGAGACTCTATCAGAGGGGTGTTTGGTTCCTCGACTAAAGGTTTGAGTGTTTCAGTAAGGGTGTCTTGCATTGTCATGTGTTTCTTTTCGATTGGACCTATTTGTATAAAATGTGGAGTGTGAGATACGACAATTTTTTTTATGTTAAATCTGAATGTATTATATCCCGTCCGCTTCAACCTACATTACAGTTTTCGAAAGTGAAGTGTGAGTTTTTTCACTCAAAAAATGTGATTCAGTGTAAAAAATGTTAGATGAAACATGTAACTACCAACAAACAAAAATCAAAACATCTACAAACTAGAACTACGCTTCGGAACAACACAAAAGCTTCATGAACTGATTCATTTTGAAAAATGTACCCCCAAGTAAAGAATATTTATAACATAGTTAAGATGCTTCAGTTTCAGATATGGATAACACCTAAAGTGTAGTTGTGGATAGCTCTGAACATGGTTCATATTAATTGGTTTCCCATAGAAGAACATGGTAATGGATTTTTGTGATCTACTGCATGAAACTGAATATTTTTGAACGATATCAAGATCGAAATCCAAGCAAAACATGAACCCCTTTTTGGTACTACTGAATGATGTACGTCATGGATATCAGGCAAGTAACAACATTGTTAAAAAAAGACTATTGTAGAGATACAAGAAGGAAGTGACAGCTGTTAGTTCCAACGCTAATCAGTGTTGATAAAACTTGCTGCAAACATTAATATTCTTGTGATTTAAAGGCATGATGAAGACTTATCATTACAAGACTACCTGCCTGTTTTCTATCTTCAGATTTGTGGTGACTCTACTTTCTTTTAACAAGTTAGAAGGAGTTGTGTCTTTCATAATGCCTAATAGCTCCAGAATTTTGATAGAATTTAGTGAATGAGATGTTTTCTAGAATGAAATGTATCGCCTCAATAGTTTCTCGAACTAAATACTCCTTGGGTTCTTGACTAGCTTCAAGTATTCATAATCTCGTGATTCAAGATCATGATGCAGATCTATTGCAAGGGGTACTTGTGCACCTATACCCACAGATATGTTGTGTCTCTTCTTTGGATCACATTAGATAAGAGGAGACATGATATGGTTCAATGGACCTCGCAGTGCCTTGACCTCAAAATCTTTTGTGCAATGTTTCTCTGCTTTTTTTTTCAAGCCGATCGAATGATTTTGGCCTCAGAAGGAATATATTATAGCAATAGATTTTTTAAATGTTGGGTGGTTGGCAAAACAGTTTTTTGTATTTCTGAATTGTAAGATTACTTGGACATTTGAAGTACCACCATATGAAAGTGAAATACAACCATGAGATCTTACTGAAACTTATATATTCTCGGACGATTTTGCTCTACAAGGTGTGACAGAATGAAGTGACCTTCCACAGAATTAGAGAAACATAGGTTGAAGCATTACTCGGGGGTACATTCCCAATAAGTTTTACCATCATCTTTTCCTCCTTCCAAGTCAACGAAAAATAAAAAATTGATTAAGGAAAGTAAAAATCAACTGTCTCGTTTGATCACTCCTATCTTTACTAGAATGAAATCCTCACGACCCGAAGAAAATAAAAACATCACGAATATTTTCCTACGAGCTAAATAATTTTCATCACCATACCTTTTTCCTCTTCATCTGTGACCTCTTCTATCTGGACCTTTTGCGAATCATCTTCGACGACCTCGATCTTCAATTTTTTCGGTTCTTCCCCGGTTTCTTCGACTGCGTCTGTATGTGTTACTTCTGCAATTGTTTTTTTGAGGGGGGAACAGTTAGTAGGTGCACATAAAGTACGACAAAGATACAGGTAAACATACAGGGTGTACACGTGAGACTGACATAGGTTTGAACAGAACGAACACTGGGGATTTTTATTGCAGGATTGCTATGTATGTTTTGAGGAAATCTTTTGTCGAGAAATGTACCGAAAATTGGTCAGTGAGACTCAGTTGAACTATTTCTCAACGTTAATGTGTTGTTATCGAATTTTTGAATACATTTTGAGGGGTTTGATTACTGCCTCTGATCCACAAAGCCTGCAAATCTCTTCTGCTGACTTTCCTATACAGGACAAAAAAAATTCTGAAAGCATTAAGCAGATGCTTTCGAGCGCTCGTTCATTGGTGGAACAATGAGGCTATTCCCTCAAAACTTTGTATTGGACTTGAGATGCATTCTAAATATACAGGGTGTCCCGTAATTAGACCGACAAACTTCTAGTGGACATTATAGATGATATTTTAGACAGATTCGACCCAAATCATATAATGCAAAATTGCTTCGTTAAGGAGCTAGTGCCCTTTGAAGATGACGTCCTGTCCACACTTTTTGACACATATTCACATAAATTGCTGAAAGTTTACACATTGACTAATATGAAAAATACGCATCGATTATCATGTCAAGCACAATCGTATAATTTGGGGAGGGGGCGAAGGGTATTTTTAGATGAAACTCTTAACTTTCTTTATTTCATTAACTCTGATGTTTTTTCTTGAAAAAAGATGCCTAAGCATTATCAAGTGAAAATAAATTCAAAACTAAAGTGTAGATTGAGTACTTAGTGGAAAGTCAAATCAAATCTATTTTTTTCAGAAATGGTGCATCTGTGCGTTATTATACAAGAGCATCTTTTTTCAAGAAAAAACATCAGAGTTTATGAATATGATTTAAATCTCGCGAAATAATGAAAGTTAAAAATACCCTTCAACCCCCCCCCCACAAATGATACGATTGTGCTTGACATGAAAGAAATGCACTCAATCTAATCGATGCGCATTTTTGATATTAGTGAATGTGTAAATTTTCAGCACAAATTTCTCGTTCTCGTAGTGCTTCTGAATACTTTGTGAACGGTTGCCATGAGGATTCCACATTAAAATAGCAGAAATTGAGCATTAATGATCAATTTCGTACACATAATACCTTTATTTCAAGATCGACGGAAAACTCTATTAAATGACCAATTTTCGGTACCTTCATCATTGGCAGAATATACATATAAATGAAATCGATTTCTGAGTATGTACTTGAATCCTGCAGTATTTTGAAGGGTTGGACACAATACATGTATCAAACCAAAGTACTTACTGCTGTGGAGAAAAGAAAGTTCTTGGTGCTGTATCACCAAGTCAACACTTCAGAGTGATGGAAGTATTACATTCTATAATTGTGTTCTGTTCTTCATTGAAATGGTATACATAAAAATTATGGATCAATTCTTGAAAATTCATTATTAATATAAGGAAATCAGTTAAAATTATACCTATATAAAGATATTTCGCTACATTTCCATAAAAACATCAAGAAAGAACCAATATAAATACCGTCTTCGATAAGAATATAATCAGAAAAAATTTAATGATTATAAAAACAATATTATAATAGTAATACTTACTATGTACTGTAACATGGCTCTTACTGCTAACTGTACCCAATTCGTTAGTGATAAAAACTTCATATTCTCCTTGTTCTTCGTATTTGATAAGACTGACATCCAGGTTGTAAGTCTCGTTACGTTTGGAATCTCTGGATATTTTTATCCTGGCGTCAGCGTTCACTTCTCTACCATTTCTGAGCCATTTGATTTGTGGAGCAGGACATGCTTCTACCTCCAATTCTAAATGTAGAGTAGCTCCTTCTTCCACTGTGGTATCTTTGAGATGTTTTATGATACGTGGAGCACCTGCATATGAAAACAAGTGTTGCAATATTTGAAAGACTAAGTGAACCATGAAAACGCAACAGTTTCTCCTTGATATGGATTCAAGGACACTCAGGAATCAGGTAAAAAGGGAAAGCTGACGAGTCAGTAACTCCTATCATAGTACTGGATCAGAACCATCTGTGACATAAGGAAAAAACACCTAAAAACAAGAATTCACAAGAAGAGAGGGGGCAGCAGAAAGAAGGGCATTCTAGTGGAACTTTTTCACAGGGTTTCTCAAAGTTGACTGCCATTTCAACAAACGCCTAAAGAGACAAGGTGTGGCCGGAAATGATGAATGCAGATTCTCTGAAAAAAGGGAGGAAACTTCGGGTTATCTCGTAACGTTATGCCTGGTCATCAGTTCCCAACTGAGGAAGTGTCTGGGTGAAGAAATTATCAGGGATGAAGATATCCCATCTCTGAAGTTCATCAAAGCTCTGGAACTGGACGGCGAGCACAAAATGCCATTTTATTTTTTTATAACTTTTCAATGTACGATGTATACATGGAACAATGGTTGCAATTTGAATTTGAATTTTACTTACAATTGACTGTCAACTTGGCGCTTGTTTCCACTTCTCCGCATTCATTGCTCAATTTGCAGGTATATTTTCCAGTTAACGAACTTGATACTTCTTTTATCACCAGTTTAACACCGTCATCGTATTCAACGCTAGTGAACTCTGATTTCGTTTCGGTTATTTCCATTTCATCTAAGTACCTTCAAATGAAAAAAAAAATATCATGTTTCATCCTATGATTATTTGTTTCGGAATAACAATTTCTTTGTCCTTCAGAAATATTGGTTTATCTTACCATTTAACTTTGGGTTTAGGGAAAGCTTCAATTTTCACGTCGAATGTAACATCACAGTCTCCTTCTGTCACTGTCATATTATGCAGAGGTTTAGTTATTTTAGGAGCTTTCTTGACATCAACTCTGACTTCCTCCTCCACTGTTCCATGTATATTCACAGCCTGAAAACATTCATTTGTTATTTCAGTATACACCACTTCCTAAGAAAATATCGATGAAAAGATACCCCTAATTGAGAGATGTGTTCAATTTGGAAGGAGGCTAAACTCTTCAGTTTCTGTTGAGCCAATTCTTATCAAATGGGTCTCTGTCCTTCGGTTTTTCAGGCAGAGACACTTGCTATAAGGGAGTGCGTTGCGCTCTGTGCGGAACGCAATTATCAAAGAAAGAAAATATATATAGCATCTGACAGCAGAGCAGCCCTGCTAGCGCTTAACTCTCCACAAGTGAAGTCAAAGTTGGTCTGGGAATGCAAAACGTCACTTAACCTACTCGGAGAAAAGAACCAGGTCAATCTCATTTGGGTGCCTGGTCACTCCGAGATTCATGGCAATGAAGCGATAGACCAACTGGCCAGGAAAGGGGGGATAACCCCCTTCACTGGACCAGAACCATTTTGCGGCTTCCCAGCCAGCCATCAGGCAATGGCTATTAAGGACTGGGAACAAAAGAGGAAGCTTATGTACTGGCATACGACCAATGGTCAAAGGCAAAGTCACTTCTCTCTCACTCGACGAGCAGGACCAAGAAAGTTCTCTCACTCAGCAAATTGGAACTGAGGAAACTGACGGGCGCTCACTAGGCACTGTCCCGTGAGGTATCACTTAAAAAAACATGGGAAAAGCGCCCGATAATACATGGCGCTTCTGTCAGGAAGCTACCGAGACAGCCTGACACCTGCTATGCGAGTGTGAAGCTGTTCACCAGAAATTGTTACGGCATCTTGGCTTCTGGTTCCTAAAGCCTGAACAAATAATGGATGTGACCCCCAGAAAGGTGGTGAAGTTCATTGAGACTTTGCTGTCTGACTGGTAAACAGTGTGGGGATGCACAATAAATCTTAAGGTCAAGGTGCTCGCAAGGTCGGTTTTGATCTGTCGCGCCTCCTCTAATCTAATCTAATTTAATCTATCAAATGCTTCTCAAATCGACAATATTCTGTCAGAAAGCCACTGGAGAGGCGTAATTTATTCCTACTGGAATCCAAATACTTTTAGGACCTTGCAGTTTCAAAGTTTTAAAGCAACTTTTTGGAATTATGCAATCCTTGAAGAATTCTCCAGAGTACTTCTCTTTCAATTTTTTCCTTCTCCAAAAACTTTTTTCTATAAAACGAAAGGTTATGGGCCAGTAAGTGCCAAGTGGCCCATTCGCTTTGATGTTGTGATATAACTCAATACTGTATAATATCAGAGCTGATATTTGTTGAAAACTATCTTACAAAACATCTTTATAAACTCAATTCCCAATTCTGAGCTGATTTTGAACAGAAATGTTGGTTTCAATTGTACCTACATTGCAATAATCACCACACTCACCTTGAATTTGTACCTTGCAGCATCTGTGGTAACAGCTCCCGAAATCTTCAAAATATAGGAATCCCCATCTTCTCTGATGCTGTAGTGAGAATCTGACTTGATCTCCTCGTCATCCTTGAACCATTTCACTTCTGCTTTCGGTTTGGACTCGCATTTCACCACAAATTCAGAATTCTCACCCTGGGCTATAACCCTGTTCTTCTCCAAACCCTTTATTATTTTAGGCTTGCTGTAAACATCTAATTCCCAGAATTCGGACACTTGGGCCATTTCGTTCATGGCAACAACAGAATATGATCCTAGAAGCAGTAAGAGATATCTTAGATTTCTCTGATCTGTTTCATCTTCTGAGATTCCAGCACTTACCTGTGTCTTTGATTGCAGTCTTCTGTATTACCAGTGAGTATTTGTCACCTTCTTCTACAAACTTCACCTTTTCGCTCTGTTTGATTTCTTTACCATTCTTGAGATATTTAACAGCTGGCTTGGGCACACCTTCGATTGTCATTGTCAATTTCAGTACTTCATCTGCATGCACTGATGTGTTCTCAATTTTTTTGGTGATCTTAGGAGGAGCTGAAACAGAAAACAATATTTACAATGCATATTTTTTTTGAGGGGAATACGTTTCTTACCCTTCACAGTGAGTGTCATTTCTCCAGTATCAGTTCCCAGCTCATTTTCTGCTATAATGGTGTATTGACCAGCATCTTCAGATTGCACATCTTTGATAACCAAAGAGATGCTTTCTTCATCTTCATAAAGAATCCTGAAATTGTAAGTTTTCATCAGTCCGATTGACTATGAAATATAATTGTTGTCTTACTTGTATTTTGACCCAGCTTCTATCGTTTTGTTCTTATGGGTGAACTTAACATTTGGTTTAGGATAACCTTTAACCTGCAATTCCAACATGGCCGAGCCTCCAGCTGTCACAATAGGATCTCTCCTTTCAATAACAAGCTTTGGCTTTTCTGGTTCCCTGAATATCTGGTTTATTGTACCTAAAAATCGATTTATGCAAATAGGTACACTGATCAACAATTGCTAGGGATCACTTCTCTTCATTTGTATTATTTTCAAGTTATCTCGTGAATATCTGTACATTATATGTTCTCTAAGGAAAAAGTAAGATGTTTTGAGTTGATTATATCAAAGTCTTCCTCACTTCATCGGCTCTTGTTCACAAAATCGATTATTATCTGTAGGCTGTTACAGGTGTAGTGAAAAGCAATGTGGTATTTATTATTAAATTTTCTTTCGTTCAAACACATGAGGTGAGAAGATAATTGAAGAAATGAGAACAATATCAGCTTATCAGTCACGCGGAGAAGACGTTTGGCGCAGTACAACAGCTGCCCAAGATCGTCTTTAGATCCTCAATGCTAGGAGAAATCCCACTTACCCGGCGTCGCGGCTCAATAGATCACTGAGAGTTGCAACAGGAGTTCTAATTTCGAACCAGACTGTAAGACGACGACTACATGTTCGTGGTTTGAGAGCACGTAGGAGGGTACAACATCCCCGTTTGAATAGGGAACACCGGGTTCATCGACGGCAATGGGCTGAGGAGCACCGCAATTGGACACTTGAAGATTGGAGCCGATGTTTATTTACGGATAAGTCTAGATTTCGTTTGGTCAACTCCGATGGACGTATTCTTGCTTGGAGGGAAAGAGGTCGAAAGTATGCAGAACAGTTTATGGTACCCACAACAACTTTTGGCGGAGGTTCTATATGTGCATGGGGAGGCATTTGTTTAAACCAACGCACAGAGTTGGTTGTTCTGCAGAACACCACCATGACAAGCCAGAAATATCACGATATGATTATTAAACCCATAATTGTTCCGTTTGCGGCTGCCGTGGGAGAGAATTTCATTTTAATTGACGATAATGCCCGTCCACACCGTAGTCGTCTGGTTAATGAAGCGCTAGAAACTCATGCTATTGATAGGATGGACTGGCCAGCTCGCTCTCCAGACATGAATTGCATCGAACATGTCTGGTCAGAGATGTCTAGACAATTGTCAACCTTAGAACAACCGATCAATAACCTGGAGGATCCTTCTAACGCTTTACGAGATATTTGGACAAATTTGCCCCAAAATTTTATAAATCGTTTGATCGAAAGTATGCCTCGTAGGATAGAATGCTTGAGACGAGCTCGTGGGGGACCAACTAGGTACTAGCTTAACCGAAACTTCAGCCTTCTTGTGGTTTCATCATAAAATTTTTATGTTATTCAGACACAGAATTTTGAGTGTTCCTAATAATTACTTTTCTTCTCTCCAACTTTCCATTTTTCCATTCTTTTCTCAAGTGAACCATATTATTATTATTATTATCAACTGAAAATACTTGGAGCGAATATTTCAGAAATAAATTTAGAACAAGTAAGTGATCCCTATCAATTGTTGAGCAGTGTATTTACAACAAAGCAAACTTTGGTGAGCCTAGAGACTAAAAAAGATTATCGTATTGACTTACCATGGACTGTCAGTTCAGCACTACAGCTTATATGTCCTCTAGAAGTTTGGGCAACGCAAGTGTAAAGACCAACATCCTCCGGTCGCACGTGCTGGAATACAAGAGCTAAAGAATCCTCATCATCACCCATGAGGACCTTGAAGCGTTCCTCTGGTTCGAATGGTTCACCATCTTTCTTCCAAAGGAAGGATGGTTTTTCACCAGGAGGAAGGGTTTCTCCTTCTGGCATGTCTTCAAAGACCTGTTTATCTTCTATAAGGATAAGGGATCAGCATGTAGAATGAAGAACTGGACGATTAAGTTTCTCACCTGTTACCACAACTGTAGCTTCAGAAGATGCTTCTCCATACTTGTTAGTGGCTACACATTTGTAAACACCAGCATCTTTTTGCTTAACTTCGGGAATCACCAATTCGTAAAAACCGACATCTGAATGCTCACGTATGATTTGGTAGGGTTCTGTGTTTTCCAGAATTTTGACGCCGTCTTTGAAGCTGAAAAGATATTTTTTGTTTTGATTTGTTTTATATTATTTAAATACAGTCGAAATATCCTACAGATCTATTACCCTCCTTTCCCTGATAGTAATTCCAACATTAGTTTCATTTCAATCACTTCATTCTGTCGGTACCCTCTGTAGTACCAAATGAACTTCTCAGAAGCTGTTCTGATCTTCTGACAGTGAAACTTTCTGTTGGTACTTTGAGTCGCTTTCAAGAATACCTCTGGTAATCAAGTGCCAAGCCAAAAATTTGCCAATTCATATATACAGTGTGTTTGATCATGACTTAGCGATAATTTAAGGCATCAAATATGTATACCTAATATTATCGACAAAAACACCCAAACTTGGAAGTATACCATCTTAGTTTTGGAGTAGCCCCCATTTTAAATTTACTTTTTTATTTTCGTTGACCCTTCCGAATAATATCGATTTCTTTGGACATAAAGGTTCTACAGATGTGAAAAAAAGGTTTTTTGAAAGATGATACTACCACCTTTCATTGAAGTATAACAATATAAAAACATTCAACTTGGAAACGCCATAAAAAATTCTTTAAAAAAGTTCATAGTGAAAATATGTACTGATTTTCTCAGTAAATCCACAATAGTACAAGAACTAGCACATTAAAGTATAATTTTTTTTTCAATGATTTAACACACAAGGACACAAGCTACAAAACAACACTCACATCATTTAAGTAAGTTACATGATTTGAGAGTTATTGCTGTTCGAACAGGACCCTTATGAAAATTGATAAAATAAAAAAACCTCAGTACTGTACTCTCGATAATTTTCAATGATAAAACAAACAAATTAGTCATAAAAATGGCTCAAAATGGCCGCCTCTGCTCTGTAGACAGGCAGTGGCCTTCATGACGACCTATTTTGTGTCTTTTGCTCGCGTAGTGATGATATGTTCGAGCAGCAATAACTCTCAAATTATGTAACTTACAGATATGATGTGAGTGTTGTTTTGTAGCTAATATCCTTGCGTGTTAAATCATTGAAAAAATTATACTTCAATGTGCTAGTTCTTGTACTATTGCGGATTTACTAAGAAAATCAGTACATATTTTTACAATGAACTTTTTTAAAGAATTTTTTATGGCGTTTTCAAGTTGAATGTTCTTATATTGTTATACTTCAATGAAAGGTGGTAGTATCATCTTTCAAAAAATATTTTTTTCACATCTGTAGGACCTTTATGTCCAAGGAAGTCGATATTATTTGGAAGGGTCAACGAAAATGAAGAAGTAAATTTAAAATGGGGGCTTTTCCAAAACTAAGGGGGTAATCTTCCAAGTTTGGGTGTTTTTGTCGATAATATAAGGTATATTTGATGACCTTAAATTATCGCTAAGTCATGACCAAACACACTGTATATAACCATGCTCATTAAGGAGTTTTATTGAAAAGCTAACTTCAACACATCGAAAAATTAACTTACAAGGCAATTTCAGGATTTGGTTCACCAGCTATCTTGACCATGAATCTCAGGTAGGTATTCTCTAGAAGCTCGTGTCTTTCAGAGCAATGAGAAATTCTGGATGGTCATTTTTCATCCTATCTGCTCTTTCCTCAGGTGTCACTGAAAATTGAAGAGAAATTAGGCACATGGTCGCGAGAATGTACTTTGTAAACCAACGGGATGATCATAGCTGAATAAAACCAACAAATGTCGATTGTTAAATGTGTTCACTGATTTCCATTGAAATGAAAAATGACGATTTTGATATCGAGCATTATCTGTTTTCAATATGACTGCGCTAGACCTCACACTGCTTTGTCATATTAAAATGTAAACAATTGGCCGCTTAAATAACATTTTTCAAACATGCTTATCGCCGGATTTTACCAATATAGACTTCTTATTGTGGAATAAAACCAACAAATGTTGATTGTTAAATGTGTTCATTGATTTCCATTGAAATGAAAAATGACGATTTTGATATCGAGCATTATCTGTTTTCAATATGACTGCGCTAGACCTCACACTGCTTTGTCATATTAAAATTTAAATAATTGGCCGCTTAAATAACATTTTTCAAACATGCTTATCGCCGGATTTTACCAATATAGACTTCTTATTGTGAGGGAATTTCAAGAGTTGTATAAATAAACCCAAAATCATTTCTTCACCAAATAAAACATAACTTTCGAAGTTGAAAGTTAACTAACGGTGCTACTCTAGCGAGTGAAATTTTATATTGACCTCCAGCTTTAACAAGGTTGATACTTGTTTCTCCTATAATTTTCCTGTTCAGGACTCCAATGGTGATGCCTTCTTTGATTGAGTGATCAAGAGTTTCTCCTCCTCCTCACAGAATCTAGATTCGTCAGTTTCTGTGAAGCTAATTCCCATTATATGCTTTCCAAAGAGACGATGTCCTGTTAGAAAGCTAGTGAGGAGACGTATCTTATTCTTATTGAGATCTATACACCTTTAGGACCTTGCAGTTTGAAAGTTCCAAAGGAACTTTTGGGAATGATCCATTCACGAAGATTTCTTCTCTTTCAGGTTCTTCCTTCTCCAAAACTTCTTTCTTAAAGGTTAGCTTATACCACACAAAGGCTCTGGGTCAATAAAGGGCTTTTGTGCTCCCTTTCTGTCTAGTGTGCTCGCCTCTTCATGTCTTTTGACTTGCCTAGAATGCCGTTCATTTTCATTTGAACACTAACTGCGCTGTAGAAGTTTTTACTAAAGCTTTTCCATGGAAAATTTCATCTTAAAGAATAATTCATACTTTGGAAATATCCAAATAAACAATTTGGTTCGTGTAATAGTGACATGAATAGAAAAATATTAGAGATAAGAAAGAAATGATAATGACAGCATGGAAATGATAGATAAGAAACAGAGAATGAATGAAGATGCAAAATGGAAAAGAATGAACTTCCAACATAGCAATGGCTGAAACTATGATTGGACTTCCACAAGAAAACCTTCACTCCATACCATACTAACATTCATGTACTATTAACTGCGCAGAACATGAAGCACTGCTCTTTTCATTCGTAGCTATAGCAGTGTACAAACCAGAATCCTCCTGCTTCACTTGCTTGATTATCAGTTTATATTCCTGATTATCTTCGGAAGATGTGAACTGTATACGACCAGACATCTTGTCTTTGCCGTTTATTGGCTTGTTGTCTTTGTACCATGTGAACTTATTGGTGCTTTGTTGAGAGCCACTTCGAAGTGAGCTGTCTCATTGGCTAGCGATTCAAAGGGGTGAATATATTTTAAAAAACAGTTTTCTACTCAAGCTCAAGTTAGATGTAGAATGGTATCATATTTCTGGTCAGAAGTAAATTCAGAAAGGACAGTTCATCCAATTGATTGGTTAGATTTTGGACGGAATAGAAACTAATAGAATTTTTTATATTTTAATAATTGGCTCATTTGGTCTTAGCAACAAAAGATCGAGAATTTCATTCTTTAAGCTTTTGTTTTCGAATTTCTAAACGTGTGCTTCAGAGGACCAATTTCGATTTTGGGATATTCGATCCTAAAGAAGGATTTCATGAAATTGGATGATTATGAAACAGCTTCTCGTTCTCTTCGAACAATTTAGAAGCTAAAAAATGACAAGATTGAAGTAAAATAGTTCAGTTCAAGGTCATTCAAAGTAGTAGATGTATAATGAGAAATCTAGACTGAAAGTGAGCCAGCTATAAGCTCTCTCGTACAATGACTTCTTTCAATTTGAAAGGTTTTTATCATTTTTATTGTTTCTCTGACCTATCACTGACAGTTTTTACAGTTTTTAGGAATTTAAACTCAGTAGAAATGAAATTTGCTATATTTTTTGACACAACATGTCTGGATCGAAAAAGTAAAGGGACTTCCAATAAGAGGTGTTATTTTGATATTCAAAGAAAAATGCCATTTTCAATATGAATGATCAGATGTTTATTTCATTATAAAGAAGAAGCTATGCCGTTAATAGTGGAAAATAACATCAGGCAAATGACCACCACGACCACGCTTACAGGACCATATCCTTTTAATGAATTTTTCCATAACCAAATCGCAAAGTTGCTGCCCTATGTCCTCGATAGCCTCACGAATTCCATCTTTGAGGTCTTGAATCGACGCTGGGCTATTGGCGTAGACCTTCTCTTTCACGTGGCCTCAAAGGAAGAAGTCGCAAGGTGTTAAATCACAAGATCTCGGTGGTCAATTGTGATCACCTCTTCGAGAGATAACACGGTCCGGAATCTTTTCCCGCAAAAGATCAATGGTTTCGTTGCTTGTGTGGCACATAGCCCCACCTTGTTGAAAGTGAACGTTGTCCAGATCAATACTATCCAATTTCGGCCATAAAAAATCATTAATCATCTCTCGACAGCGCAATCCATTCACCGTAACTGTTGCTCCAGCCTCATTTTCAGCAGCAATATTTCGGCTGCTCTTGAGCGACGTGCACGGGTTTTATTCTTCACATCACTAACTTGTACCAACAGCTCGAATTTTTCCACCAATTTCTTTACTGCGGTCCGACAAGGTGTTTCACGACGATTCAAAATGTTCGAGTTTTACGAAACGTCTCTGCCAAATTTTCACCATTTTTATAGTGAATTTCAATAATTTCAATGCGTTTTGAAACGTGTATCGTTCCATTTTTAATAATGGCGTAGTTTCTACTTGTCAAATGTTAAAAAAATGACAGCTTCAAACGTGACATCTACCGAAATTGCAGGCTATTCAAAATAACACCTCTTATTGGAAAACCCTTCAGAATGTTTCAATTTTTAATAATTGACTCATCTAGTCTTAGCAACAAAAGAACGAGAATTTCATTCTTTGACCCTTTGTTTTCGAATTTCTAGACATGTGCGTTATTGGAGCAATTTTGGTTTTAGGATATTCGATCCTTTAGAAAGATTTCGTGAGATTGGATAATGTAATACATTGTACAATGTAATCTCGAAGCGAGAAAATTATATAATTTTACTTACGTTCAATATTTGCCCCTCTCATAGTCTTGACAAACCTTGGCTTGCCATCGTCCTCTTCCTCAAGTTCGTTCAACTTTTCTGATGCTGTTTTTCCAGACTCTTCCTTCGTGGTCTTCATGGTGAGGGAAATTGAATCCTCTTCTTGTACACGCTTCGAATCACTTAATGGAGAAACCGCAATTTTTACGGACTCTTGAATGGACACTTTTTCTGAAGCTGAAGCTGATCTATTCTTGTTTGTTGAGCTGTTATTCTTGTTTAGACTCGACGTTTTTGGTGATTTCAGTTTTTGACGCGCTAGACACCTCGTTGATTTGAGTTCTGCTCTCTGTTATCACTTCTGAAGATTGAAGAAGATATATAGAAGTGGTAATGAAATGAAAGATTGGATACTACTATACAGGTTGTTCTTGATTCAGAGGAATAAGAAAGAAAGTATAGTTCCTTGGAATTTATTAGTAAATGAACAAAGTTTCAGAGAAGCACTCTGGAGCAATCTTCAGGGAATGGAACCTCCCAAAAAGTTCTTTCAGAACTTCAAAACTGTAACGTTCAAAAAATATTTGGATCCTAGTGAGAATAAGTAACGCATCACTGGCTTTCTGACAGGACATTGTCGTCTTAGGAAGTATATATGGGAATTGGCTTAACAGGAACAAATAAATGTAGATTCTGTGTAGAAGAGGAGGAAACCCCTGCATCTCATCTCATAAATTCAGATGCAGATGCGTAAAATTTTTGTTTCTCGAAAAACAAACTGTTCTGTTTCTTCTTTTCACTTGTATGTACATCTAAATCAAGAACATCCTGGTACAAACCCTATTAAAAGGAAAGTTTATAAATGTTGATATTGATTAGTAATAGGATAATAGGAGAAAAGTAATGTAGAAATAAAATAGATTGTGCAATTCAAGGGTCGCAACTGAAATTTTTGCTTGTAATTTCCTGCTGAGATGAAAATTAATGCATTGATCTAAGAAACAACACACATAATTCTTATTAATCTTCAGTTTTTTGTGTGAGCTGATCTTCAAACTCAAGTCTCGTTAGTTTAGTGAAATAATTCCATGACAATGTATAGTTGTTTGAGTTTTATATGATGATAAGTATAAAGATCCATAAAATGTTTCTGATAACTTATATGAGAGATCAGTTTTTATGTGAGGAAATAGGTGAAAGCAAAAGCATCAAGGATATGTAAGATATAAGATAATATAATCCATTTTAAACTTCTCGAATTTCAAGAACATTTATAATAAAATTTACCTAAAAATCGCTGATAGGTACAGGATCAGTGTTCAAAGCGGAATTTGATCTCAGATTTATAGTTTAAATAAACGAACAATTGAAAGACTGAACCTGAATATCTGCTATACATATTTGGAAATTCACATCTGAAACATGCGATATACAGTGCATCAGACAGAAATTCTTCCGTCCAGTTGCACAGATGAATAGTCGAGACAATGACGTGCTGTAACACACTGAATTCCGTTGTCTTATTGCAATATTCTAGTCTTGTATCTCTCTTATCGTTGAGAGGAGCGTAATTCATTCAGTATGGTAGGCAACAGTAAATACTTGAATCGGGCAGCCTGACAAATTAAATAATTCTATACGTGTAGTGCAGGTTCCCTACCATACTGCGATAAGAGAGAGACAAGACTAGATTATTGTATAAAAACAACGGAATTCATTCAGTTACAGCACTTTATTATCTCGACTATTATCTGTGCAACTGGAGGGAAGAATTCTTTGTCTGAGGCATTGTATATCGTATGTTTTCGATGTGAATTTCCAAATCTGTATAGTCATCGTGTATACTCACCATCATCATGTCTATCAGAACTTCCACTGATCTGCCTCTCAAACTGGTGGTACTCTCACCAGATTCACTCCTCAATATTTCTTTTTATACCTACTATAGGCATCGTCCTCCTCTTTCTTCTCAGTTTTCGTTCTAGAAGACTGTCTCGATAACTTCTCGGCGCCATCTTCTTCTCTCGATTTCGTTCGAGAATACTCAATCTCTTCGTCTTTGCGTCTAGAATCGCTTCTAGAATATTTTCGCGAATATTTAGCGTAAACATCGTCTTCTTCGTCCGTTTTCTCATCGTTTTGCCTCGAGCTGCTCCTGGAGTATTTCCTGGTGTATTTGGAATACGCGTCTTCTCCTTCTAGCTCTTTTCTGCTGGAGTATCTGTCTCCTAGTTCTTCTTCCTGTTGTCTTGAGGTACTCCTGGAGTATTTGCGAGAGTATTTGGAGTAAACGTCGTCTTCCAGGTCGGATTTTCGATCCACAGAGTCTGTTCGGGAGTATTTCCTGGAGTACTTGGAGTATGCGTCTTCATCACCATCTCTAAGAGATGTTGAACGCCTTGTGTATTTGCTCGAGTAGTCGTCTTCGTTTTGGTTATCTGATAGTGAAATGTGGTGTGTAAATATGGATGGATATAATGTTTTAAGGATAATTTTCAAATGGCCTCAATGTTGATACGAATTTTGAGAAGAAATTGTACATTCAATGGGCAAAGTTAGGCATTTTCTTAAGTCATCGACTCAAAGCTAATATAGGAGTGTCGAGGAAAACTCAATGAAGTGGGCAAGAACCATAAGGTCTCCTCAGTCTGGTTCCTGGAGACTGAGGAATCAAAGGAAATAAAAAGGCAGCATGCTTGCCAGAAAGAGACACAAACGCCACTAAGGGCCGTATTCATAGTTCGCCTTGAGGGCGAGTGAGAGTTGAGGTCACCTTTAAGGCTAGTATTCATAAAGGCGATACAAACTCTTACTCACCCTCAAGGGCGAACTATGAATACGAGCCTAGTGTCCCAGAACAGTTCTTTGATATAAGCAAAAGCACTTATAAGAAAGAGGTTTTGGAGAAGGAAGAAAATGAAAGAAAAGCACTCTAAAGACATGGGAACTAATCATTTCAGAAAGTTCCTTCGAACTTTGAAACTGGAAGGTCCAAGAAATATTTGGATCTCATTAACACTCAGTAAGTTTCTGTTCACTTATTTACAGAATATCTCGCCAATGCGAGCAAAGAATGTCTTGGGCAAGGGAATTATAGGAGAAATGCGGATCAAGTCACCTCTTTGAGATACTGGAGCTCATTGCGGTTCTAGAAATGAAAGCAGCTGTAGTGCAGTTTCAAAGCAGCTTTGATGGTGAGCAAAATTGACCTCAGTCGCAGGATTTGGTTATGCAACCCTAGCCATGACGGCCATTTGACTGATATCCATTTTCAATAGGCAATGGCATACTTATCTCTCCACATTGGCAAAACTTTAAAATTTACAATTTTTTTATCGAAATGAAAAATCTTTTTGAAAAAGCTAGCATATGAGAAAAATGCACTGAAAACGATCCCAGTGCGAAGGCGTTTGAAGGCAAGACCAAAAGTATACATATCTATCGAATTGAGTGATAAAATGATGAAAAAAAAAATACTCGAACACCAAGTATCTCTTAAGAACGTCTCCTTGGAATAGCAAAAAGCCATCATCAATGCTTCAGCAGCAGTCACGGTCTCCTCTGCAAATTAGCATGATATTCTCAGCTCCAAGTTCTGTTATGCGCTCCAAGTACTTCCACTGGTCTCTTGAAGCATTTGGAAGAATTGGGAAGCTGTATAATCGTTATCTCCATGCAAAGCTGGATTCGGATTGCTGGCCAATCAGAAGCCCAAAAAACACCTTAAGAATCCCCATAACTCTTGATTTTCCTGGAGTTTCTGTAACTTTTTTTTTCTCCTCTGTCTAGTGAAGATGTTTTCGATTTGATTGATTCCCTGGAAAGCTCAGCAACATTGAAGCATTTCAAGTGTCAATATTCTAGCAAATCAGTTGGATATTCTTTTAGTCAAGTTTGTTATGCTTGATCCAAGTCCTCCTTGGTCATCTTAAAGCATTGAAGGACTTGGAAGTTGCGTTATCGTTATCTTCATGCAAAGCAGGATTTGGATAGCTGCCAATCAGAAGCCCAAAAAACACCTCAAGAATCCCCATAACTCTTGATTTCTGGAGTTGCTGTAACTTTTTTTTCTCCTCTGTCTCATGAAGATCGCACACGATATGTGATGTTCGCACACGATATGTGATGTTCCGCACTGAATAGACGTATTACGTTGAGCTCCGATTTAGATTGTTAAAATCAGTGGTTAATTGTGAATTGTAAACTACCAACTAAATTGTAAGATTGTCTTGTATTCCTGTCACCAGTTCACTCGTGAAAATAGTACACACGAATATTTCCATTTTCGAGAAATTCATTTTGACATCGAAAGTAAAGTAAACATGCCGCTAACAAAACAACAGCGAGAAGATATTAGACTGTGCATACTGGAATGTCTGTCTGATAAGGATTTCCTAACATCTTTATCAATCAAGGTATCCGAACAATACAGGAGCATCTGCAACGTATGGAAGAACGAGTCAATGAACTCGAAAAGGAGTCCCTTGTTTATGTACGTAAATTCGATGAATTAAGTTCTAGAATGGACAAGTGGAACAATATACAAAACGAAAACAGCTAAAACTTTTGGGACTGGAAGAGAAGGAAAAAGAAAGTTTACATGATTCAGTCCACGGGCTATTCACACGAAATTTGGGCTTGATCAGGGCATACTCGTATAGTAAGATGCCACAGGATTGGAAAAAAATCCATCAATCAAAGCATCCTAGACCTATTCTAGTGGAGTTTGAATCGGAATCTTCGAAAAATGAAGTATATCGAAATAAAAGTTCCTGAAGGAGACTAAACTTGTCTTAGTAGAAGAACTCAGTGCCTCAAATTATAAATTAACTGAAAAAGGCTAAGGAACGGATAGATAAGAAGGATGTGTGGTCTCTTAATGGTAGAATTTTCATCAAATGGAAGGATGTGAAGCATTGCATCGGAACAACCGACGATCTGGAGAAAATCATTGATGGTACTTCACAGGGATGATAGAGTAGCTCGACGTGCGCTGTCCGAGGATGGTGTATGCGTCATACTGGTTCTTATATTTTGGGTTATAACAGAAATTAACTTTTTTTTTGTTTTTTTTTAACTTCTGTTGCTGTTTTGCTGCTTTGTTCACTGAGCAATCACACTTTAGTAAATTACTTTTCTAGAAATTTTAAGCCATGAAGGATTTTACAATAGCTTTTTATAATGTACGATCTTTGGTCTTACACTTTGCTGATTTCAGAGATTTTGTTCTTGAAACTGGAATTCATATTATGGATTATGTGAAACTTGGTTGAGTGATGCTGTGCCCTCACAGATTGTTAGCATTAATGGATATAACTTATTGCGAAGGGATAGAGGTTCAAGAGGGGGAGGCATTGGTATATACATTAGTAGTCATTTGCAATATGAAATTTTGCACGAGGTGAGTAGTGTGTATGTTGAACAAATGTGGATTAAGGTCAAAACTAGTAGGAAGTCATTAATTGTTTGCATTTTGTACAGACCTCCATCGGGTAGTTTTTCTAATTTTGTTGATTCCTTTGAGGAGCTGTGATGAGATTTCATCCCTCGAATAGTGAGATCATCTGCGGTGGTGATGTGAATGTTGATTTCTTTAAGTTGATGATTTCAGGGTTCGTAGGTGACAGAAATTTTTGAACTCTTTAATTTTGAGCAACTTGTGAAAGTTCCCACAAGAGTCACGGAAAGTTCGTCAACTCTCATTGATATCATTCTGGTATCGGTCGACGGCGATGGGCCGGTCTTTGGTTCGGATGATGTCGGTCAACTGTCGATCATGTTTTGGTATACGTAAGACTCATTTTGTGGAAGAAATTCCGAGAGCTCGTGTAATAAAATCACGATCACTTGGTAAGATCGATCGGGAAACACTAGGTGAATTATTTTTGTTGACACCTTTTCAGTAAAATTTTATGGCTTGAGGACGTTAATTTGAAGGTAGATTTGTTTACGAGACTCTTACTTGATCTCTATGATTACATCGCACCGTTGAGACAGGTCACATTGAATAGAAGATTCAAGCCTTGGTTTACCGAGGCCATTAAATTAATGATCCGACAAAAAGAAAAGGCTTTCAAAAGATTCAAAGTTTCTGGCTCTTCTCAACACTGGGAATATTACAGACGGATTCGGAATGCAACTACAAGTGCTATTAATGCGGAAAAAAGTTCGTATCTGAACTACTGCACCACACAGAAAGGAACCCCAGACAACTATGGAAAAGTTTGAATGAAATGGGAGTTCATAATAATTTAAATCCACTAATATACCTGAATATTTAAATGACCCTAAATCTATCAATGATTTCTTTCTGGAACTTCAGCAGTCAAGAGTTGCTGATCGAGAGTTAATCGACTTTTATTCTTCATCATCGTCGCTGAAACACTTTGAGGAAAGGCTCACTTTCTCTCTTGTAGACGAGGGGGAGTTGATGTCTATTTTATCAGCCATGAAGTCTAATTCTACTGGCCGCGATGGGTGAACTTAGAGATGATTAGGATGTGCTGCCCGCAGGTTATGCCATTTCTTCTCAACATTTTCAATTCATGTATATTGAGTTCCGTTTTTTCCCCGACGCTTGGAAAGTTTGCTAGGGTGATGCCTTTGCCTAAAAAATCTAACATACTAACTTACGATGATGTTCGGGATGACTTATTTCTATTTTACCACTATGTTCCAAAGTATTCGAAAAAATCTTAGCATTCCAGATAAGGGCACATTTAGACAATACAATATCTTGCCGCAGCGCCATCAGTTTTCGTTTTCGCCGGGTCACAGCTGTTGCACAGCGCTCTGGATGTGGTAGATGAGATCTTGAAAGCGATCGATTCGGGTGAGACTTGTGTGCTGATACTTTTGGACTATTCTAAGGCTTTCGATAGTATTAACCATGAGCTCTTGATTGCAATACTCGGGCATGTTGGATTTTCGGAATCTGCGGTCGAGTTAATTCGTAGCTATTAGACATCTCGATCTCAATATGTTGAAACGGATAAGGGCTGTTCAGATGAGGGACCTGTTTTCTGTGGCGTTCCGCAAGGCTCCGTACTTGGTCCGTTACTTTTCTGTATTTTACAATCTTTATTGCAAGCAGGTTAAAATATTGTATCGACTTCAGCTACGCCGATGACAAACAGTTACTACTTAAATTTATGTCCTCTGAAGTGGATCAGGCATGTGCTAGGATGAACGACGACCTGGAGACGCTGGCTTATGACTCACGTAGACATCATCTTGATCTGAATGCGGCCAAAACAAAATTAATTATGTTTGGTAAGCATAAAGAGCGGCTCAAAAGCAGGTTAAATATGGTATTGCACAATGTAAGACTGCCTTGCGAGACTGCTGCAAGAAGCTTGGGTGTTCTGATAGATGAGGACTTGAGATTTAAAGAGCATGTAACAAGGTGTATTCAAAGGGCGTACGCTGGCCTGAAAAATTTGTATCCTCATCGTCATTATCTCTCAACAAAGTTGAAGGTTTCGCTGACTGAATCGCTAGTTCTGAGCCATTTTATTTTTTGTGATGCAGTTTATGGCCCTTGCCTGACCAGCGAGTTCAAGAGAAAAATACAGATGGTTCAGAGATCATGCTTGAGATATATATACGGAATTAGGAATATCAACCATCATACATATAGCTTTCTGACTGCAATTGGCTGGATATGGAAAGCGTAGAAGTTTCACTCTGTTTCACTATTTCATTCAGTTATTCTCTATAAGACCCCTCCTTATCTTTAT
Source organism: Propylea japonica (assembly GCA_013421045.1). Taxonomy (NCBI): domain Eukaryota; kingdom Metazoa; phylum Arthropoda; class Insecta; order Coleoptera; family Coccinellidae; genus Propylea; species Propylea japonica. Next base: position 67,680,931 of record CM024239.1, read on the forward strand.
AATAAATAAGATTTCGCTCAGATGTACATACTTTGAACCTTCGACATCGGGGACTACTCGCGCTGGCTCCTCATTCTACTACTATCTTTACTAGGTAGGTCGTTCTCGTACAATATTTATAAAGAATATAATGATCTGCCTCTCCCTTGAAGTCTTGTAGTTTGCCATCCTTTAAGAGAAGATATAGAAGGTTTTTGTTGGATGACACGTTCCATGGTTGATTCTGTGAGGGTGTGCATATCATGAACACTTTTTTTTCTGTTTAGTTCGGTTGGATTTATTTGATAATTATAAAATTGTCTGTGATTGCTCTATCTATTGTAAATTTAATAATTTTTTATTTCTTTCTGCTCTACAGTGTGCGGAGCATATGTAAATATTTTCTCTGCAAAATTTGATAGTTCTTGGGAACTTACTTATAATCAGTTTTACTGTCGTAGTATCCCTTTTGCAGACAGTTTGTATTTCTAATTTTGTTATCATGTTATATTATGTTTTATACATTCTGCAAATAAATATTACTTTACTTTACTTTTAAGATGTTCGATTTGATTGATTCCCTGGAGAAGCTCAGCAAAACATGTGAAGCATTTCAAGTGCTCAAATTCTAGCAAATCAGTTGGATATTCTTTCAGCTAAAGTTTGTTATGCTTGATCCAAAGTCCCTTGGTCATCTCAAAGCATTGAAAGGACTTGAAGGTTGCGTTATCGTTATCTTCATGCAAAAGCAGGATTTGGATAGCTGGCCAATCAGAAGCCCAAAGAATACTTCAGTATCTCCATAACCCTTGTTTTCCTGGAGTAGCTGTAGCTGTTCTCGTCGCCTCTGTCTAGGGAAGATGTTTTCGATTTGATTGATCTCCTGAAAAACCATAGTCGTCATCACCTGTGGTTATTGATCGCCTGCTATGTCTTGATAAGGAATCTCCATCTTCTATTCTGGACCTAGAGGAGTATTTGGAAGATACGTCATCGTATCTGGACAGAGAGCCATCTGTTGCTGTTCCGTAATTTGCTACTAGATATGTCTGTGCTGTGTCTTGATGAAAAACATCTGATGTGGGATCTTCTGCTGCTATAGACGATTCTAGAGCTTCTGTTGAAAAATTGAGGTCATACGGATTTGGAAGTAGAGTCCGCAGAAAGTTTCATCATCGATGTTATAGAAACGAATTTAATGTTGCTTATATCATGATGCTTATCAAAGAAGGAACTTATGTGCTCAAGCTGACTGTATAGAAAGTGTGCTATTTCGTGAATATTTCACTCTAAATAAGTTAATCAAAGTAACAGGTTACAACCCTGAACACTGAAGCAGTGGTATCCTATAGTCCGTTCACGGAAGTTTGAGCGCATAGTAGGCGTTTGTTAATTTATCTGAAGTTGGCAGTATTTGCTGTCAACGTTGCCGAATGTACCCGCCTCGTAATACGAGCTTGCAAGTTATCAAGAACTCTATGTAATATTGACAACATTGCGTATCAATCTGACAAGAAATAAACAACATAACCTAAAATTTCAATATACAAAGTGGGATATTATGCCAAATTTCCATTGCCAACCGACGGCTCAACCTTTCGTGAACGGACTATAATATCTTCTAAAGACCCACTCCTATTCCTGAAATATTTTAGTATTTTTTTTCACAGTCTTTCAATGTAAACAGACTAAATCAAATTAAATGGGTATTGGTGTTTGACAAATAGTATTTTTGATTCCTAAAAGTTGTTTTCATTCATCGACTAAACTTTCGTTTAAATTCCAGATTTCTTTCAGTTGAAGATATAAGATTAATTGCAGAGAAATTATATCAATATAGTTATTGCATTGTTCTTGTGTGAATTGTAGTGTTTGTAATAAGTTATTATTCACACAGGAATGGTTAAATTCAATCTTAGACAATTATATTAACACTCGGGTTACTCTGAGTCGAAAAAAGTAGAGATTGGATAAAAGAAAAAAAATAGTATCTCTCTGACAAAATGTGAACTAACATCACAGATTAGATTATTATTCTTCTCCAAATACTAGAAGTTTTTCGCCCATTGAACCCTTTTCTCGCCATTAATCGAACCCTCTTCAGAAGAAGGTGTCTGATTATAGACACCGAAACGTTACATTATCCTTTTCATTCATTCCTTTTTAGTTTTAGTGTAGGCAACAATTTTTTTCAAAAACCATTTGGTACTGACAAGTTAGTGCAAAGATTTTCGCAGGAGCATTTCATCTTAATTAAACATTTCTTAATTATTTCTGTTTCAGAGAATGGGAGTGAAAACCTATAAAGTTTTTTTAGAAAAAACAACAGATTCCCCAGGAACAACATCTCAAAAAATTAGAGATTGAATAAAAGAAAAAAATAGTATCTATCTGACAAAATGTGAACTAACCTCACAGATTAGATTATTCTTCTCTCTCCAAATACTAGAAGTTTTTCGCCAGTGAACCTTCTTCAGAAGAAGGTGTCTGATATAGACACCGAAACGTTACATTACATTATTCTTTTCATTTATTTCCTTTTTTAGTTTACTGTTAGGCAACAATTTTTTCAAAACCAATTTGCTCCTGGCAAATTAGTGCAAAGATTTTCGCAGGAGCATTTCATCTTAATAAACATTCTTAATTATTTCGTTTCAGAGAATGAGAGTGAAAAGCTATAAAGTTTTTTAGAAAAAACAACAGATTCCCCAGGAACAACATCTCAAAAAAGTAGAGATTGGATAAAAGAAAAAAAATAGTATCTATCTGACAAAATGTGAACTAACCTAACAGATTAGATTTTCTCTCTCCAAATACTAGAAGTTTTTCGCCATTGAACCCTCTTCAGAAGAAGGTGTCTGATAGGACACCTAAACGTTACATTATTCTTTTCATTTATTTCCTTTTTTAGTTTTACTGTTAGGCAACAATTTTTTCAAAACCAATTTGCTCCTGACAAATTAGTGCAAAGATTTTCGCAGGAGCATTTCATCTTAATTAAACATTTCTTAATATTTCTGTTTCAGAGAATGGGAGTGAAAACTTATAGAGTTTTTCAGAAAAAACAACATATTCCCCAGGAACAACATCTCAAAAATGTTCTGATAATCACCAGAAACACCTACTTCAGTTTCAGATCTATCACCTCTACCAACCATTATCTTTCGACTCAAGTAACACCTCACCCAAAAAAGGTTACACCCACCATCACCAACCAAACCAAAAAACACCACACAACATACCTCTAGAGCTGGAGCTCGAGCTGATGTGTACCTCCTACTCATCTCGTCTCCGTACTCTACATTCACTTCTACACCAACACTATAATCGGCGATCACGTGATCACTAGCGTGCACCGGTTGAACACTACAAGTTTCGCTAGAGCACTACCCGAAGGAGCCTTGAAAATGGGTATGTTATGAGGTATCACTTCCTCCTCCACAAACCTCGGTTTTGTTGATTTCGATCAAGGGTTCTACTCCTCGATCCTCCTCAGATGCTCTTCTAGGGAGGGGTATGGGCTTTGGGGATGTTCTGGTGATTTGTCTCTTTGTGTTTGATGTGCTGGTTTTTTCTGGGGGTTGCCTCGTCTCTTTTTGGTATCTGGAAGGAAAGAAAGAATGGTTCGGTTAAGATGAAGGTTACTTTTAGGCGTCCGATGACTTAAAGTGCTGAATTGCTAGGACTAGGTGTCAAGTGGAAACTACACTGCGCAAAAAAAATTAACGGACATTCTGAAAATCTCAATTTTAATGAAAGTTAATTCTACTTGACTTTATAACATATTTTTTATGTTCTCTCGGGAAGGTTTTGAACGAAACAAGACACATTAAATGGAAGAAAAATTCAGGATTTCACCGAATCTTATGTGAAAGAGAGAAATAAACAATTTTCAAAATACTGGAATGCTGATTAGTGATTAATATTTGGTATTCCACCCCTTCCGTTAATTACAGCTTGGCAACGATGGTTCATACTCAAAATGAGTGATCTTAAAATGTTCTGATCAAATCCTTCCAGATTTCTCTGAGTTGGATTCCTAAGTTATTAAGAGTAGCTGGATGATTTTCTGAACTTATCAGCCTTCTATTGAGGTTGTCTCAAACCTGCTCAATCGGATTGAGATTTGGACTTCTTGCTGGCCCATCCATTCGAGAGACGTCAACCTCTTCAAGGTACTCCTGAACGATGCGCGCACGATGGGGTCTGGTATTATCGTCCATAAAAAGGAAATTTTCACCAATGTATGGGGCAAATGGCACTACATGCTCTTCATAAATGTTCCTTATATACCTATCAGTATTCATACCTCCATTATCAACGACCACTAGGTCTGTGCGAGCAGTCAAAGATATTCTACCCCATACCATAATCGATCCTCCTCCGAACCAGTAGTATTCAGAAATTGCACTGAGGATATCTTTCATGTGGACGTCTGTATACAAGGGAACGTCGATCACAATGGTAGAGGCAGAATCTAGACTCATCTGTGAAGAGAACTTTTTCCCAATCAGCCTCTCCCAATGGATATGCTCTTTCGCAAAATCCAAACGCGCCCTTCGATGGGCTACCCTGTCCTGGTCTTCGGACATTCATACCTGTCTCCCTGAATCGCTCCACATTCTGGACACACTTGTATGGGAAACTCCAAACCTTCTGCAATTCTTGTGTATGTCCACCCTTCTTCTCGCAAAACTACCGCTTGGGTACATTCCTCTTGAGTCAAATTGCGTGGTTCGCGTTGCATAGCGATCGAGTGTAAAAAATCAAATGAAAGAAAAACTATTGATCACTAGAATTGATCGAGAACATCTGATTTCAGAATGGAGCCAATGCATTCAAAATCTGATAACCTCATCTTTTTTATTCCTGCTGGGAAAAACATCTGTATTGAAGAAAAACGTAGAAAGTGGATAACATATGAATGCATAATTCTGATAAAAATAATTTTCATTGAGAACACCTTCAGTTGTAGAATATATTTGAGATTTTCATAATGTGCGTTAATTTTTTTGCGCAGTGTAGTTCGATTAGATGAGGGTACAATCACATCTTCTTGCTTCGATATGATTTGAAGATGAATACAGGAGTTATAATCTAAAGAACATGACAAAACAAAGAATTTATTAAATACAAAATGATTCACCTGGTTTTGAACTCTCTTCTTTCAGTTGGATGTCATCTTCAACGCTTCTCTTTGCTGATTTTTCATGAGCAACTTCTTCAACTGAAACCTCAGTTTTTTCAACTTTGGATTCACTAGATTCTTTTACCGAAACAGCTTGTTTTGATTCACTTTCCTTAACTTGTGCAGATTTAGAAACACTTACAGTCCTTTTCTCAGCGAACTTTGCCTCAGAAATTGATTTCTGTTCAGTTTGTTTCACTTCAGAATGAACTTGTTTCGATTGTGCAGATTGTTCAGTAGTTTTTGTAGATTGTTGAGTAGCCTTTGTAGATAGTTGAGTAGTTTCTGTAGATTGTTGAGTTATCTCGCGTTTAACTACCTGTATTTCTTTTTTGCTCTGTGTCTCTGTCACACCAACTTTCAACTCTTGCTCTAGTTTTTTGGTGGACTGTACTGATTGTTCTTCCTTCACTTGTACTTCTTAGGTTCTTCTTTTGGTGGTTCAACGACTGTAACTGTTTTTTTGACCTCTGGTGCTTTAGTAGTAGTCGAAACTGTTTTGGATGGTTCTGGTGTAAGGGTAGACTCGGTTACAGGAGATGATAATCTGAATTCATCTGGGCTGATATCTCCACTTTCTTCTTCTAAAATAAACCAAAACATTAAGTATTCAGTTAGAGCTCAATAGTTAATTCTGCATTCAGAAGTTATTTTTTTTCTTTCTAACAGATGTGTTTTATTGATGTAGAAGATGATCAACATACCTGTGCCGTGATCTTTTGAAAATTCCCTTATTTCCTTGAGCCAATTTTCTTTGACTCCGTCTCTGTGTGTTGTGAGTAAGACAGAAGTTTTAGTTGCTTTATCAACTAATTCGAATATGAATTCTTCTTCAGTGTGGTCTTTTACTTCAACTTGTTGCAACTGAAATATAATTTAGGCTCATGTTGGCATAACAATCCAAATAATAAGATATTATAATTACGAGTAAAGTCCGTTCACGAAAGGTTGAGCCGTCGGCGTCGGTAGGCCATGGAAATTTGGCATTTTCCGCTGTGTATATTAAAATTTTAGGTTATGTTCTTTATTTTCTTGGCAGATTGATACGCAATGTTGTCAATATTGCATAGAGTTCTCTGATAACTAGCAAGCTCGTGGGACGAGGCCGGATACATTCGGCGACGTTGACTTTATTTTACGTTATGACAGCACATACTGCCAACTTCAGATAATTCAACAAACGCCTACTATGCGCTCAAACTTTCGTGAACTGACTATGTGTTATAATAAGGAAGAATTTTATTTCTTCTTTAAAATGCTTTTTGTAAAATTCAAATCCGACAAGTAGCCGAGTATCACGACCTTCTTGAAAAAAGTACGTCGAATTCGGAAAACTGCGATTGTGCAAAAACTATTTATCCGACAGCTTTGTAATTGTGCACCAATAAAGTATATGTTAATAACTACTCAAATTCAGAGCAACTACGCTTCATCTCAGAAATTGACCAAGTTATGAATTTTCGAAAAATTGATGTTTTTTTCCAGTTTTTTGGACTTTTCTCGGAAACTAATTACCCGCTTGAAACGTGTCACCACTCATTTTTTTTGTTTTTGAATTCTCTACAAAAAGTGCCTTAACAGCTTTTCGATCAGATCAATACTTCAAGTTTTATAAGCGAAAAAGCAAAATTTTTGATTTTTTTGGCTGGAATCGAAAATTTGTATTCTCCGTCGGTTGGCCATGACAATTTAGCATATTCCACTGTGTACGTTAAAATTTTGGTTATGGTGTTCATTTTCTTATTAGATTGATACGCAATGTTGTCAATAATGCAAGGAGTTCTCTAATAACTCGCAAGCTTGTCGGACAAAGCAGTGTACATTCGACAACGTTGACCTTATTTTACGTTATGACAGCAAATACTGCCAATTTCAGATAAATAAAGAAATGCCTACTATGCGCTCAACCTTTCGTGAACGGACTATAGACTTTGCGTAAGAAACTCTAAGATGAAATTTTGCCAAAGCAACCTACGATATTACAATCATTTATGGAGACCTCGTATTATTGGCCTCCTTTCATTGAACAAACTGTTTATAAATTGTACTAAAGATGAACAGATATTGCCAAAAAATCGAACGAATACTTACCTTAATAACGTCCTTGAGTTGGAAAACAGATCTATCGTCAGATATCCTCCTAACTTTGCATACAAGTATCCTTCCTTTGAACAAAAACAAATATCTTTCTTTCACTAAACTACCGACTGTCAAAGAGAACCAATCGTGTCCTAAGAGACGACCTAGTTTGTGGATGCTACCACGGTAGCCTTCGATGCTTGAGGTGAACTTATCGTCTTCAGCCCTGCTAGGGACACTTAGCATCAACTCTAGAGCCTTCTGGAGATTGGTGTTGTCCTCTCCTAGACATGCACTGTACCTTACCAACTCCTAGAACGAGATCGGGGACAATATTTTTGAAAGTATTCAAGGGTATTTAAAAGTATTCCTTCACGCAATTATCAAAAGTCACAGATTGCACACAAAGGATTTCCGCCATGCTAAAATACTCCGATATACAATACACAAATCGCAAAAAGTCTTGGCCTTTCCTATAAACTGTCAGCTTGTTGAATAACAATTTTTGTACGGACGAGTCACGTTTAGGTTCACAAAGTGATTCGACGAGAAAGGGTTTGAAGACGTCCAGGCAGACTTAATGACTCAATTTCGGCCAGGAACTTGTGCCTTTTCAAGGAGGATCAATGAGGTGTTGGGATGTATAATGTTTGGTCACTGTTACCCTTTTATTATCGTTGAAGGAACAATGAATGATGCCAACTACGTTGGAGATGTCGTTGAAACAATCATTTTCCTCAGCGCTACGAATTTGGCGATAATTTCATTAAAATTCAGCTGACCAAAAATCCCAGATATATTGCAATTGAAAGAGGAAAATATTCCTCTCATTTTCTAGAACATATATTGAATTTTGATGATATATTGTGATATAAGGTTATTCGACAAGTTTTTGCGTATTGCTACTGACAAATGGATGGGCACTCTCATGTATTTCCCTAGCTTCAAATTTTCAATATTCGGCTTTTTGAGACGGTTTGTTAGTTAAACTGCAGTTTTTCATTTTGTTCTGCTATTCCGACAAATAATGTGCAATTATTAATTGCTGTTTTTCATTGTTGATGAGTTGTTGAATCAACATTTGGCCAGTTATAGAAACCAATTATCAGACAAAAGGCAGATAATTTATTTTCTACATTGTACAAATATCCTGGAAAACAGTCAACTTGGCTTTAAGATCGTAAATACAATTATTTTGTTCATAATATGGACTCGACAATAAATTATAACATAATGTTGAGCTGCCAAATGCGAACTATGAAAGCAATACGTATTATTTGAATACCTGCTTTGATAATTAACTTCATAAGAAAGGATGAAAGATATACCATAAGAATTTATATTTTTCTGCACAAGTGAAATTTCGAATCGCTACGTAATAAAACCGAAATTCTAAATTAACAGTCAACAAGTTTATAGGTACAGATAAATTTAGAATCACTGAAATAGCGAATGGTGACCCATTTGGAAAACGCCCACCGTCAATGTCAAGTATTATGAACTCAATTCGATGTGCATTTTCAAAACATTTCGAAAGTCTACCTTTTCGGCCAAAAAAATGTTAATATGTGGATGATGCACTTAAGTAAGGGTTTTCCAATAAGAGGTGTTATTTAAAATGCCATTTTTCATTATAAATGATCGGATGTTTATTTCATTATAAAGAAGAAGCTATGCAAATGAACACCACGACCACGCTTACAGGACCATATCCTTTTAATGGAATTTTCCCTAACCAAATCGCAAAGTGTCTGCCCTATGTCCTCGATAGCCTCACGAATTCCATCTTTGAGGTCTTGAATCGACGCTGTATGGCCCCAAAGGAAGAAGTCGGTGTTAAATCACAAGATCTCGGTGGCCTATCTCTTCGAGAGATAACACGGTCCGGAAACTTTTCGCGCAAAAGATCAATGACACGACGTTGTTGATGATCGGCCGGCTTGAGTTCTTGTGTTAACTTAACTTTATAAGCCTTAAGACCCAAATCCTTAGGCAAAATACGGTGTAATGACGTTTGTGGAATGCCTAATTCCAAAGAACGACGAGGAATGGACAAACCTGGGGTTTCTTCAACACTTTCGGTTGCAGTAGCAATATTCTCGGTTGTTCTTGAGCGATGTACACGGGTTTTATTCTTCATATCAGTAACTTGTCCCAACAGCTCGAATTTTTCCACCAATATCTTTTTTGCGGCCCGACAAGGTGCTTCACGACGACCCAAAAATGTTCGAGTTTGACGAACCATCTCTGCCAAATTTTCACTAAGTTTATAGCGAATTTTAATAATTTCAATGCGTTCTTGAAGCGTGTATCTTTCCATTTTTTTTATGGCGTAGTTTCTACTCGTCAAATGTCAAAAAATGACAGCTTCAAACGTGACATCTACTGAAATAGCGGGCTATTCAAATTAACAACTCTCATTGGAAAACCCTTTAATTTTCAATTGCAATATTCCAATGTGATTCAAATATTCTCAGCATACCTGTTCCGAAAAGAACAACGTGCTATAGTTTCGCCAAAATGTCTGCGAGATTCTAATTTTGATGCGAAAATAGTTCTTCGACTATGTTGGTGCAGCCTAAATCTAAATATCTCTAAATATCTTGAAGTAAGTTGATGGATTAAGGATTTCATTGCTATGCCTATCTGAAATTTCATTTTAGTGGAATTTTCAACTTGATAGCATGAGATCTGTTTTCGCTTACCGTATAACGTTGAATAATAATAATAAAGCATAGGAGTAAACGACAGAAATAGACTAAATAACATTTCAATAAATTTGCCCTCATTAAGAATTTCACGTCAACAACTCAGATATTGATATCCTGAATTTGTTCGCAAGTTTTTGAATCACCCTGTATATTCTAGCTTCTCTAACTCACCTTAAGAAGTAGTTGATAGTCGTTTATACGTTGAATCGGAAGTTTCAAATGTTCGGATAGCGTCTTATCGTCGCCAAGTCGTTGAGAAAGACCCTGTAAACAAAAAGAAAGCAAACATGGAGAAATTCCTCAGAAAAATTATGTAGAAAGAAGCCAAAGATTCAAATTTCGAGCTATTCAGCTCTAGTACCGATACAAAAGTTCAGAGACGCTGGTTTTCACATCCAAAAAACAAAATTACTATTGGCGTGGCATAGAAATTTCAGAATATCCTGTCTATGATCTAATTAACCTCGATAATGGGAAAAAATTACCGACCCATTTGTTCGATTTTTCTAGGGCCAATATCAAATGAGCCGAGCAGGAAAAATAGTATTGTGATGAATAAATTGGACTTGGAATTAATTTTGTTGTGCGATTGTTGTATCTGTCTATAGCTCGTGCCAAAAAGGATGTCGTTCAAGAATTCAATATGTGTTTTGAACGCTGTGGCGTAACGCTTTTCGTGAATCAAACGATCGGTATTATGTGACATAGTTGGATTGGTTCCGCTTCATTTTGTTATTTGAATAGTCAACAATAACAAATCTCAGTAGGAAAAACTCGTCTCAAAAAAGAAACTTTCATTTTTCCTTCTAAATATATTTCATGCACTTCAGGGATTATAATATAATAAAGGTTTCAAAGCAAGGGCGTAGCCAGGGGGGGGGGGTGTTGGGGGTTCAAACCCCCCCGAAATGTTTCAGAGTTATTTTTGTTGCAAAAATAATCTTAAACCAACTTATCCCCGAAAATCTAGTTAAAATTATCAATTCATATCAGCAATATGGATGATATTAAAGTTTTTAGCTACGATTCCAGTATCTACTGCTACTACAGAAAGAAGTTTTTCCAGCTTGAGGAGAATCAAAAATTACCTGCGCAATTCTTCTAGCGAAACTAGATTGAATGGGTTGGCGGCTGGCGCTTATGAATATTCATTATAGTGTGAAAATTGATGAAAATGAAGTGGTTGACCAATTCTTAAAAACAACAAATACTTGCTACAGAAAGCGACCCTCACAATTCCCGGCAGCTACAAAGTCAATTGCCAAAATGTCAAAACCCCCCCGAAATTAATTCCTGGCTACGCCCTTATTGTTTCAAAGTTTCAATTTATAATTTCAGGAAAGAAAATAACCCTTTTATACCAAGGGATCAATAGAGTATCTCTTCGCTTGCTTAGCTACAATTATTGAGGAACAAAAATTTTGAATGGCCATATTTTATGGCCGATTTGGCTTAAACTACTGGTAAATCGTTTTGCCAAATGTCTGTAATTTTAGAATTTTGAGCTGAAAATGGTCTCAAACGATAAGGTTCGACGTATTGATGACGAATCCGTGGTCAAATTCAATTCTGTCCGAGGGGCCGTTTGGCCGGCCGTAAGCACGATAATTCTCGAAAAGATTGTTCTAGAGCTCGAGATTTTCAGGGTAAGTTCGGTTCCAAAATGCCCCGATTGAGCTCGTTAACCAGCCAAATCGTACAGGGTCTTCCATAAAATATGGTCATTCAAAATTTTTGTTGCTCAATATCTCAGACAAAACGAAATCAATCGTAAGAAAATTTGCGGCCACATGCAAGATGCTCATAAAAAGCCTCATGCAAAATTTTGTGGTCATAGTATTAAAAGAACCATCTGAAATTCAATTGAAATATTGGAAAGAAGAATCTTTATATTTTTATAACAAAATATCCCATTCAAGTGGAATTTATTTTGTGAATGAATACTGATATACTGAAAGTTTTTACAGAATTTAAAGGGAATCGCATCATCAGAACCATATAGAATTAAATTTTTTTAATTATTGATTTTTTACATTCAATCAAACACAAATGACTCATTTGTTTTTAAAGCAATTGTTTTTGAACAGTCTTTTGATTATGCATGAAAGAGTGTATAAAGCTGGTGAATTCTTCAATCCCTCATATTGTAGCTAAGAAGCTCTCTCTTTTGAAAACCCTTCACGACAAAATTTCAATCAAAATTGTAACTACTCAAATGAATATTTCTCACCTATAAAAGCAACAGAAAAACTACTCCTAGTCCTATTTTCCAAACAATAAAATGCTGGCTAAACACTCAACTGACTCCATATTGTAAATCTAAATCTCATCAATACATTCTCCTCGAATAAATCTTCAAATAATTCCTGATTTTTCACAGGTATCAAGTAAACAAGAGAATACAAATCTGACTCTAATATCGAAGCTGTGTGAAGAAAATACGTATACTGATGCTTGAGAGATGTGGCGCTTCATTTCATGGATCAGTTTATTTAATTTACAGATATATTCCAGTCTGGTAATGTAAATAGCTTTTGGCAGAATAAAAGACTATATGGTTGCTTACAATTCCGTGCCAAGTTCGAGATTTTTCAAGCTTTGACGGTTTCAATCAAAGAGAGCATTATAAAAATTGATATCTTTTCGATTGGAATGGGACGTCTACTGCGTTTTATTAGTTCCGGTAGAGAAATTTTTCTCGCCAAATAATTAGAGAATAAAATATCTACACTTTTGAATATGTTAAGGAATATTTAAAAATCGGCAAAGTTCTGTTGTGAATCGTCATCCTCACTTATTATACGGGGTCCTTTTAAATGATTGTAACATCGTAGGTTGCTTTGGAAATTTTTTATCTTATGGTTTCTTATGTGAAGTCTACAAATTTGTAATTTTAGTCACATTATTCAATTTCTTTCGGAATGACCAGCATAATCTCAGAGTATCGCCTGTTTAAATTGAAGTTCACATCAGAATATTAATACAGTGCAACCTTAATATAACGAACCTCAATATAACGACTTCCTCGATTTAACGAATTTTTCATAATCCCCTTGAATCGTCCATAAGAGTCAATGTAAAACATACCTCTACATTACGAAAACTTTTTACGAACAACCTCTTTATAACGAATTTTCAACTACCAAAAAAAATTTGAATACCTCTACTTAACGAATTTCGTCAACTCAAAACCTCTATATAACATTTTCACCAATAACCAGGTATGTGATTCAGCCGCGACAGGTTAGTTGATGGAAAGTAATCAGTGTTGCTCCTCACTTTTTTGCAATGGCTCAGAAACGTAAAAGGCGTTCCTTATCTGTCGCAGAAAAGCGAAGCATCATTAATTATGTTGACAAAAATCCTTCTACAAAAAAATTAGACATAGCTAATAAGTTCGGGATTCCCGCAAGTTCATTGGCTACAATTTTAAAATCTTAAGATAAGTTTTCCGACGAAATTGGTTTGCCTTCAAATATCAGAAGATTGAAACCGTTGGAAACAAACTACAATTTATGACTTTTTTTCCAATCAAGATGAATAAAATTAGATTTAGGCTTTTATACCAATTTGTTGATTTTTCACCTCTTTTTATTTTGTTCTGCGAATTTTTGAAATTAAAAAAACCTACCTACTCACTTTATTGTTTTAAAAAAGAAAATATAAAATAAATGAGTAATTTGATAAAAATGAGTTTTCATTTATATGAGCAAAATTAGTTCGCTATAAACAAGATGAGTACGTCGTAATGTCGAAGTGAATAAAACCTCGGTTTAACAAATTTTGGACCAACCTCACCTCAATATAACAAACCCCAGTTTTACGAATTACTTGATATAACGAATATTTACTGGTTCCCTTCCGATTTGTTATATCGAGGTTCCACTGTATTTATAATTGTCCAATGCCAACTGTGCTGTTATAATCATTTATAGAGACCTTGTACTTGCGTGACGTTTGAACGAGTATAAAAAAATCGCATTGTCAATTTTCAACTAAAAATTAATTACTTATTAAAAATTACAAATTTCCAGATTTTCATAAATTCCTCCTTGATATTAAAGATTAGATTAACCTTTGATTGTACAAGGAAAACAAAAATCGTCGTCAAACATATCAGAGAAGTTTGGACAAATAATCGAAATTTTGTGTCGAATAGTCAATTCAAATTCTTAACTTCTGTATTTTATATCATCAGATTGTTATTTTATATAAATTCACTGTGATTTGAGTCGAAAAAACAGTGTTTTTTATTAGTAACAATAATATCCCAGTCGCTTGTTTACAGTTCGAACATGCTTTAGTAAACATCAAATTCATAATACTTAAGTGCTCAATTTTATCAAGATTCTAATGTAGATATGAATCACTTTCTGGCATCAAATGGAAAATTTTGCAATTATTTTGATGCTGTGACGAGTAAATCTTTGAGCGGGTATTCGAAAAATAAAAATGCATAAATCTAAAAGGGGATTACATTTTTAAATCAATCTTAATCCCCATTTTTCGCGAATATAATAAAAAAATAACTCATTGTTTATGTTTTTCGGAGAATATGTATTTTTAAATAATGATGAGAATATTGAATACGAGCATGTCCATGGAAAATGAAAATAAACTCATGCAGTTTTTCGACAACACGCTGTGATTACTATAGATAATTATTATAAATATTGTTTACAAAATAAATGAAAGAGAGAAAGCGCACATCCAATTATTCAGTTAAAATTTCGAATACAAAAATAAAACGAATAATCGCTATAATTTCCAAAATGATTATTTCTGAAAATCACTATAAATGACCAATAGCCTAAAATGCAAAAATAATATAGGTAACAACTTCAAGAATATTGAATTCAGATTCAAGAAAATTTTTCTCCAAATTGTTTTGAAAAAGGAATCAATATGGAGTCATCGAAATTGAAATGTTCTCTGACAAAAAAGAAATCCAACAAAATAAAACTTGTAATAATAAACAACCTGGTCAATTTAATATTACGAAAGCATTTAAGAAATGAAACTCAAGAATGAAATAACCGCCTGAGAATATTGGAAACAAATAGCTCACTATAGGCATTGAGTTAGTAAACGTATTTTTTAACGTTTAATAAAATTATGGTCTAAATTTTTGGGACCAGAAACAGACATATTGTCATAGTGCTTTCATGCCGTTATTCTAAAAACCAAGCCTTAATGTTTAGAATCAAGAAACCCGCAGAAGAAGCTGTAAGTCATCTTCAACCATTGAAATCAAGACATTTATACAGGGTGTCCCGGAAAATGTGGGAAATCTCTCGGATTCAGATAGAACATAAAAAATGAAGATGACAAGTTCCCTTATTTTTTTTCCTAACGGCACTCCCTGCGAAGATACGACCTCCTAAATGACGCCACTGGAAATCCATTCTAGTGGAATAAGTTTCAAACTACTCGATATAATTTTATGAAAATTTGATATGATTAACTTGTCATCTTATTTTTTATGTTCTATCTGAATCCGAGAGATTTCCCACAGTTTCCGGGACACCTTGTATATGACCACTAACATGCTTTGTTTAAGAAATGGTGCGAAGATTAATGCGCAAGTGTTTTTTTTTCGAAGAAATGCTATTGGCTCATTCTGTTGAGAAATTGACAATACTCAAGATTTCATTGTGAACCATGATTATAGAAGAAGATTTCAATAATAAGCAAATGCCACAAACTCGCTGTATTTTAAGGAAAAAAACCCTGGTAAAACCAAAAAAGTTCAATTGAAAACTATCGTCTTCGCATCTAAGACCTCCAATCAAATCTGCCACATCTCTTTTGGCAATACACCGCGAACAAGGTAACCTGATACGCTCATCAACCTGTTGCGCATTCTATTTGCCGAAACGACTAATCGTGGCCTACCTGTCGATCCGGGGGTACGTAAATCCACCGAAACTCGAAAGCACTTAAACAGATCCGGGGTAGTTCGAGAGGTTCACCTTCGGGTACGCGGACAAAACTAGTTTGTCATAACTCGGGCAGAATGCGAAAATTGCGAGGAGTCGCGAGTGTTTGGGCTAAAGATAGACAGCGTACGCCCGCGGAAAACGAACGATTGCACTAGGTCGATGTGGCGTCATACGCTCTATTTCTGAATTTCTCCGTGATTTTTCCACTTGGTATTTTTGTGATTGTGGGTGGTTAAATTCGGTGGTGATTAGTCATTTTGATATTGTTTTACCTGACTTTTCGCCAACTGCCTGTTCCGATTGAAATTTTTTGTGAATTTCGAGTTTTTAATTGAGCTCTTTCGTTTCTAGAAAACTTTATAGGTTTTCACTCCCAGTCTCTGAAACAGATTGGACTGCAAATGAAAAAACACACAATTCTGAAGATTTTACAAGTTTGTCTGGAGAAGGTGTCTGATATAGACACCGAAAGGTTACATTGTCCTTTTCATTTATTTCCTCTTTCAGTTTTACTATTAGGCAACAATTTTTTCAAGACCAATTTGCTCCTGACAAATAAATGCAAAGATTCTCGCAGGAGCACTTCATCTTAATTAAAATTTTTTTAATTATTTCTGTTTCAGAGACTAGGAGTGAAAACCTAAGTTTTTTAGAAATGCAGAAACCTCCCAGAATATATTTCAATGGATATCTGAGCTCTTTCGTTGCAAAATTGCTTTAAAATTAATCATTCCTTTTTACTTTATGAAAAAAATTAATTAGAATGTCGTGCTTTCCAACAACCGAAATTCACGTTTAATTTATTGGAACATCACCACGTTGCCAAATCGTCCTCAGCTCAAATTGAATTTTCATTTGAAGAGGAAAGTAGTGTGTCTCAGCACCCTGCTTCAATACTCAATTGTTTTTCAATTTCTTGGGAAAAAGTGTATGAAATGACAAAGCGAACCATTGCATAATAATGAGGGGATTTGTCGTAAATTCACAACGTTGCCAATTCCTCATGAATTTCAACGAAGTAAATATTTACGCGCTTCCTAGAGAATAAAGCCGAAATCAGGAATTTTGGAAGTTAAGGTCCTTCGAAACTTTCAACTATTCTTCTAATATGACACATTTCCCAGCCATTGTTATTTTCAAGGAAAAAAATAAACAAACAAATGTGGATCTTCCCTATAACGAACGTCTGTATAACGAATTACCTTGTATAACGAATTTGGTACAAGACATTGCGCTCTGAATAAAAATTCATGTTAAAAACGAAGTAAATTCTCTCTATAACGAAATATTCAAAGAACATAATTCTTTAAATGGGTATTGGTAAGAAGTTATAAGGGTGGGTTTTTTCCGAAAGCCCCTCCTCAAACCAAATAACTACGGGGGCAGAGAGAACCTTCTAAAACAGTTTCAAATACACTCTTGGCTGTTTGGTTTCAAACTAACCATTACGCTAGTATGAAAGTTGTGCGAAAAAAACCAAAAGAAAGTACTCAAGTTTGTATAAATAATAAATAAATATGTCAAATGAATGATTGTGAATTGACGAGTTCAAATTTCTTCCAAAAATATAATTCATCAGAATATTCCGTATTTTAGAACGGATGTAACATCATAACTTTATACGTATTCATTGAAATTATGTTCAATAGACCCTATTTATTCGAATTATAATTAGAATATTTATTTCAACGTCACTTAAGGTTCGCCCACCCACTGTTTGCGACATTTGTCACTTTCGTTGAGATCCAACGCATAATTATTTTTCCTCAATAAAATTTTCTTTTTTAATTGAAGAAATAATCTTTTATTTTTTCGATAACGAATTGTTGTATTTCTTCATTCTGGTATTTTTTTTTCATTATTCCTTCATGAATTGAGGTGTTTTTTTGAGTTCTGTAGAAATAAATGAAATTTTTGTAAGGGGCAGTTTTTGATTTGAAATCAATTGATTGAAAACGTTTATGTCGAAGGCTGCTCCAATATTAATATTACTGGAAATTTCATCAATAAAAAATTGTTCACTCAGACGAAAATCTCATTAGAATGGTCTACGAAATTTTTGACGTAATGGCATTTTATTGCTCTTTGGAATATACCTGAAATGAAATTCAATATTCATGCTAAATTCCTCAAAAATTAATCATTTCGGAATAATTCCGACTTTTTTCAGTTCTTAGTACAACTTGCAGACAGATAGTATTATTCGGATATAAATAGCTTCCCATATTTTCACGGTCGTTGAGTATTCAGATATATTTAGAGTATGTCTCATTTAAATTGCTCTCATCATGACGTATAATATTAGCAATTAGATACTAGAGCAGAAAATATAGGTACTAAGCGATTCTTCAAGTGAGATAAATTGAATTAGATTTTATGATCTAAGAGCCTCACTAAAAATTTCGCCAATTTTTTCATCATTGTAGAACACCTAAATCTAAAATTTTGTGAATTATCGCAAAAAAAACTATTCGACTTAAAAATAAATTAAAATTTAAATCTTCTAACTCATACTGTTCAAAACTCAAAGTGTTTACAGTCAGCCAGACAATCAGTATTCGAAAATTACAGATATTTTGACAGAACGAGCGCACAGAACAAATTTTATTCCGTTTTGAGGTCCATTGAAACATGCAAGGCTGTCTCAGAAATTCACTAAACGTTTGGAAATTCGTCACCTTCAAAATGAACATCTCTAATTATGTTTACCAGACGTATAATAAAGTCGAACATAATTTGTTAATCCACAAGTTTGAAAACTTGAAGTGTCTGAATAAGTGAATAGTGCCAAGTGAAAGTGAAGTACGAATTGCTGAATAAGTTACTTCTTTCAAGATCTGTTTTGAATGTGATGTATTTTCGACTTTTATAATGTGTGAAACAGATCAATAAACTTTACATTGATTTAGATCATTTCGTAAGGAATTGTTAGATTGGTTGTTGCAAAATGGCGAATGCGACGGTTGTCAAGAATTTCTTGGTGATCTATACCTACTTGAACAGAAGACAATACGTAGATATTTGTAATATATAACTTTTTGTCAAATGAGGAAAATTTATTATAATTTAATAGGATTGATATCATTATTTTGTATTTTGAAACACCTTAGTGTTTCAAAATACAGGGTCTTTTCATCTAACAGCATTGAGATTAGTAGTTAATATATAACTATCCAATTATTCACATATCCGCAGACAGGCCCTAACTTTGATAATTTGGAATAAATTTAATTCTTCTACAAATTCATTTCAAATATTTTCCTATATTCAAGGTAATAAGATTCCACGATTAAAATCACGTAAACCATTTTGGTCAAATTATTTTCTGACCTCGAACGAAAGCGATAAAGCAATTTTGCAGTGCGAGAGGAACACATGTAATATTTAAAACAAAGATTTAATAACTGATTCTTCCAATGAAGTTCCTGGATTTGATCTTCCAAAAAAAATTTGGACTGTTCTTAATCGTATAAGAACTGGTCATGGCCGTTGTAATAGGATGCTTTTCCAGTGGAATTCAGTTGAGAGTCTTAGTTGCGAATGCGGAGAAGCAGAGGAAACTATAGAACATCTGATAAATAATTATCCAATATTTAAATTCCAGGATGGCTTAAGGGCTATACATGAAGTTACAGAGTCGTTTTTGAATTGGGTTATTAATTTCAAATCGATTTGATAGAGTTTCTAACATTTTATTTTCGGTTCCTTTTTTCTACTTCGTTTTTTTTTCATTTCAGATTCAGAATTCCGAAGGCTTCTGGAGAAGGTTATCGGTTGGACTAAATTAAGAAGAAATCCTTCAATATTCGAGTAGTTTTTAAGTCTTATTTTTATTGAAACGGCAAGACAACGTTTTTTCTACTGGGGGTTTTTCCTGAGCACTGGTTACATACGAAAAAATAGTATGGTACGCCGTTTTGTACTAACCTCCGAAAATCACTGAAAACGCTCTTTCCGTCATTAATTTGTTGCAACAAAATGGCGAATGCGACGGTTGTCACAAATTTCTTGATAATCTTCACTACTGACTAGACCGAGTTTCTAGTTTTTATGATATTAAAAAACTAAATTTACAATTAAAGACTGAAGTTCAGATTTTGCATGGTGAAAACTCATTCGCAATACAATAAAAGAAGAACCTTCCTGTTCACTCACCTCAAAATATTCCTTAGCTTCGGCGCAGTTTTCAAGAAACAATTGAGCCTGAGGTTCATCTCTACAGTAATTTACATGCTTGTCGAAATCTCTTTCTAATCTCAAGTAAGCCTTACCCAGAAGATGTGGCTCATTTTCATAATATTTTACTCCTTCCATAAGGACTCTTCGAATAAAAAAAAATTTAAATAAATATTTTACTTAAATTATAAACACTTAAAATAACAATATTTGTCTCGGAGCCAAGCAAAAAGATACTGATGACTGTGCCTATATAATTTCCGTTTTTTACCTGCCTTAACATCTCAATTATTGCTTCTTTTATTGAGCAAAGTACAGTGAAACTTCCCTATAACGCTAAATCCGCAAAAAAACTTCGTTATAAAGAAAAATTTGTTTCTATAGTCGACAATGTCGCGGTCGACATCACTGATAAATTTGAGTTTATCATTCAAACTTAAGCACTTCCTTTTAGACGTTTTCGCACAACTTTCACACAAGCGTCATGGTTAGATTGAAACCAAACAGCCAAGGGTGTATTTAAAACTGTTTCAGAAGGATCTCTCTGCCCGCCGTAATGATTTAGTTTAAGATCGGGATTTATTACTTACGTCCGAAAAAATTTCGGAAAACCCACCCTTATACCTTCTTACCAATACCCATTCAAAGAGTGATGTTCTTCGAATATTTCGTTATAGAGAGAATTTACTTCGTTTTAGAGGGTGTTTTTAACATGGA
This sequence comes from Propylea japonica, assembly GCA_013421045.1. Classification (NCBI taxonomy): domain Eukaryota; kingdom Metazoa; phylum Arthropoda; class Insecta; order Coleoptera; family Coccinellidae; genus Propylea; species Propylea japonica. Next base: position 67,701,723 of record CM024239.1, read on the forward strand.
ATTTGGATTCAAGGTGCAATATCTTGTACAAAATTTGTTATACGGACGTTCGTTATAGGGAAGTTCCACTGTATTCTGGGTTGCATACACAATAAACAGGTACGGAAGTGGTACATTATTAATCTTAATTTATCTTTATCATTTAAGAAAAAATTATCTTGAATCCTCCAGAAGAAGTAGCTTCTACTTCGTTCATGCTCAACAAGTTCTCAAAATCTCAAGAATATTGAATTACTAAATATATCTTTTCTTTGAAAGTAGCTACTCAAGATCTCACATTTTCACTTAATAATATGATAATTATGGAAGGAATATCTTCAAATTAAAGGTAGATAACTCAATAAGTACTCATAAGCATATTTTTTCATTTATTCAGGGATATGATACTCACGTCCTATGAAATTCAGCTATTTCTTTCAAATTTCCGAATATAACTTCGAAATTATCCCTCACTATCTTTGGTACTTTCTTAGATTCACTCCTGAATAAATAGTTATGTACTACAAAATCCAAATCTCTCACAAACTCTTGTTCTGTTTCGACCAATTCTTTCACGACTGCCCTGAAAAGAGAAAAGTTTTTTGAATATATAGAATTATAAGTATTTGTCCTTTGCGTGAATATGAAAATTGATAACTGATTCAACTGAAAGCTTGTACCTACTCCATAGTAGGAAATATATGAGTCATTTATAGCTATTTCCACCATGAAGAAACTCAATAGTTCGAAACAGCAGTATATAAATCTAGTATAGAATGTCCTGATATCTGGGCAGTTCATTGTAGGAGAATAAAACACTTTTCCAGATAAAAAACTTGAGTGATTTTAAGGTCTCAACATGTTTCGAGCTAAAAGTAGCTCATCTTCAGGAGAAAACCACAACAGTGAAGCTTAAAAATAAAAACTCATGGAGTAACAGCAATTGAGCCAATTATAGAACACTTAATTGAATAGACAAAAAAGTAAAAGTTGAAAAGATTAAAATAGATATAAAATCAGCCGATTTGAAGTCAGCTTTCAAAAATACAAACAGTGACCAAACTAATCGAAAAATTTTTATAACTTCAAAAAAGGCAGAATATCACCAGAATAGACTTACAGAAAATTTTCAAAAACAAATTTCATCAGATCATTTGCATGACTTTAGCAAAGCATCCAGTGAATTGTTTTTATTTTTTATTCTGGTGACATTCTGCCTTTTTTCAATTTTTTTAATTTTTCGATTAGTTGGCCACTGTTTTTATTATTTTTCAAAAGCTGACGTCAAATCGGCTGATTTTATATCTATTTTAATTGTTTTAACTTTTCTTTCTTCGTCTATTCAATTTAGTGTTGTATATTTGGCTTTGTTGCTGTTACTCCATGAGTTTTGTTTTTTAGCTTCACTTTTGTGTTTTTCTCCTGAAGATGAGCTACTTTTAGCTCGAAACATGTTGAGACACTTAAGTTTCCCTGGAAAAATGTTTTATTCACCTACAGCTGTATATAAATGCTCTGCTCTGGATGATATTAACTGTTCGTGAGTAAGTAGTTTTTGAAATACTTACTGCCTTCTGAAAGCAGCATCTCCTGGCAAACCAGTTCCTGGTACTGGATCGTCTATTGTCTGTAGTATCTGACAAGGAACCCATCCTTCTCTTCTACTACCGCTTACTTCCCTTACCAACCATCTGCAAATAGAAACATTTATTCAGACATGAACAATAACTTTCATCAAAATAATCAATTTTAAATACGTTATTCTTCTGGTGAGGACTAGTAAATATATAGCAACCTCTTTACGAAATCTGGGATAGTGAAGCCCTAGCTTCAGCTTAACCCGAGGATGTTAAGCTTACCTGTTATTTACATTCAGTCTTGTTGGAGAGTACCTAGAACTAGCATGTTTCCTCCTGGGTCTCACAGATAGTTTATGTCTTGCTGAAGATGTATCTAGAGTGTCAGTAGCTCCCACCTCTAGTTCAGGGTCCAATTTGAGTCTCCTAGAAAAATTCAAATATTACAATCAGATGATTCGAGTTCACTTTATGATCGAAATCTTTAATTCATCACTTTTGTAGATCTCATTATCAGAAAAGCAACAGAAGAATGATGGTCAAAATGCATTTCTGATCATCTAAGTGACAATAATCGCTCTTCATTTGAAAATTAAAGTAAATTTACTAGATAATGAAATCTTCCTTTCATCTACAGTTATGTTATTTTGACATAGGCTGTTAGAAGTTTTTATCTTCATCATTAAAACCCTGTAAACTACAGAAAGAACCCCATTGGTTATTAGATATAGTGTAGTATAGTTTCTGAAGAAGGAGAAAGCCGGGAAGGAAAACTCTGGCGGAATCTCCCAGGGATTAATCATTCCACTAAGTTCTTTCGGAACTTTTGAACAGCAAGATCCAAAAGATGTCTGGATCTTGGTAAGAAACAATTACACCTCCTCACTGGCTTTCTTATAGGACACTATTTCCTCGGGAAGCACCTGTTGAGGATGGGATTATCTTACACTGAAGAGTGTAGGTTCTGTGGGGAGGAGGAAGAAACCCCCATTCACCTAGTCACGGAATGCCTTGGCATTGCGAGCCTAAAGAGAGAATACCTTGGGCGAGAAACTTGTATGAGTGAGGAACTGGCCTCGTTGAAGCCTTCACAGATATTAGATTTCATTAGATCTCTGCTCAATAGACCTTGAGGTCGCAGTGAACTGTAACACCTTTTAAAACTAAACTAAAACTAAACAAGATATAGTGAAAAATCTTACTTTGATGCTTGTGGATCATTGGTATCAATCAGCTCAACTACATCTCCAGCTTTAAGTGTTAACTCATCATCATCTATGGCCGTGTACTTCTGCCATGCCACAAGGATCTCGCCTCCTACCTGATCAAAAATAATTGAATTAATAGATGAACTAAGTATGAATAATTCCGGCAGATATAACTACCGAGAATTGATGAAAAGTAAGGTCAGACCATATCATGCTCAGCTAAAAAGTGTCTAACTAATTTGTGGTAAAAACGGACTCGGAAGAGTTAAGGAGCTTTGGATTCAGGCTTTTTCGAAAATCAATAGTATAGTCTGATGCAGCATGAAAAAATTGGGCAAGCTGAAATCAATTCCTTCGAAGGATTGTATTCTCGAATAGTTCCCTATCTAAATAATACAGGGTGTCCCAAGATTTTCCATACAGCCAATAATATCTCGACTCGCAGACAACATAGAAAGTTCAACAAAAACCAATTTAAATGGCAGCGAAAACTCTTTTTTAATAATAAGAAAATTATCGGGCAAGACTATTTTTGTCCTTCAAGTTTTTGCGTACAAATGTTCACCAACGTTTCGACATCATTCGTGTCTTTATCAACGTTGAAAAATGTCTTATAGTGTGAACATAACAGACTCGAGTAAATAAACAAAACAGATATAAAACAAACAAATAAAATAAGTCAATATGAAATAAATAAAATAAAACAAAGACTCTTTTTTCAATTACGCCTAATTATATTTTTCATTGAACGACTCCCTAGTAAAGTAAGAAACGATTGTTCAACAGTTTACCCATGAAAACAATAGCTATAAATTGTTGTGCATGCGCCATTTTGCGATTCATGGTGAAATATGTTTTTATTAGGGAATCCTTCGAAGGGGAAATATAAAGGTGAAATTCTAAAGAAAATATTCCGGATTAGTTTTTTTTAATGGTGACGATTGGAAACAAAATTCACACAGATTCTGATAGAGTTTTTGTTAGACCTTTCTACCTCGTCTAAGAGCAGAGATATTAGTTGTATTGAAGATCTTGGGACACCCTGTATACAATAATTCCTGGATAATGGAATCTACTTGAAGGCATCAACATAAAAATGAAAATCAAAGTATGTATATTATAGATGCAATCATACAGTAAGGCAAGTTGCAACAAATTATTTTATCGTGAAAAATATCCAATTTTTCAAGTGCATTGTGACAACAATATGATAATTAACTTAATTAATCTTGATTAATAGCTGTGTGTTTCTAATATATTCCCAACAATGCTTTTATTCGATCATTTAGTGCAGGACAAGCATGACTCTTGGCTAGAATTCTTTGGCAACAATCTACTGAGTTAAAAACTTCGCTCAAACAATTCTCCAAGAAGTATACAGACCTATATAGCAAATAGATGTAGGAAAGAAGTATATTAATTGAAGAAATTATAGGTATAATAACTTCTGCTTCAATAAAACATCTGCTATGAATATTTAATATTTGAATAAGAAGTTTTTCAAATTCCAATACATATTAATGTTAACTTGAATCTATATCATCGAAATAACTGAATAATTGCTCGAGCGAAGACTTCAATCTAACAATTTGGAAGCAAAAATAATTGACTGTAAGCGGTTACAACACCAATAAAAAACCTACAGGATATCGTAGAGTGAATAACATTGCCAATCGTATCGAATTTCCTCTCGCCTTTATTTTGTCGTGTATGTAGGTATGGTTTGTATGTAAATTTTCGTGTAAAGTGTTCTAGTGTATCTATAACAAAACAAGAAGATTAGAAACATTCACATCATGAAATGGAAAAATATTAATGAAAAACGTGAATAGACTGAATTGGCTTTTCAAATTGTGTAAAAACTTGTTACATTTTGTAGTGACAAAATTCAATTTAAAGTATTGCAATAAATATTATTGGGTATAGTATATGTTGAAAAAGGAAAATTCATGGAACATTTCAACAATGATATTGAAGTCAGCGGAATTTTTCCTCTGATACCTACTGAGCTAAAAACATGAAAATGCGGGAAAGACTGTATAATTTGTTTCATTATTTTTTTTTCATCGAAATATTTCATATTCGAAAAGCCATTTTTTCTTCAATGTTGGTTTCTTCATATAAACGAAACTTACTTCTTTCACAGACGGTTTCGTTGCTGCCATCTTCTTGAGAAATTACTGAAAAAAAAACAGAAATATAGTCACAAAGAAATAATCTCAAATCCTTTACAAACTCGGAAAGTGAATGTTGAAAATAAAAGACTGTTTTTTTCAACTATTCGTGAATATCTTGAATGTAAATATTGCTTAGTGATATGCCTGTAATATTCAAAATTTTTATGATTGAATTTAAATTCTTTTTCAATTATATAAAAAACTTCATCAAAATCATTCACTATCCTAATAATAACTCTCAGAAGCAATATAATCTGAGAAAATATCATATTGTATAGTAAAGTATTGCCAATCTACTTCTCCTTGATTTTTAGTTTGTTCAACCGATTTTCATTCATAAATTCAGATCCTTGTTTTCGCGATTTGAAGAAAAATCGGTTCTTTGCACTCTAAAAATTCCTTTGATATATTTTCGACTCTCAACAGCACACAAATAACTCGAGATGAGTTGGTCAATAGATTGGCGATGTTTATCAGATCAGAAAATTACTTATTTAACGAATTTTCCTGCATTGGCAACATACGCCAATTAATTATACGATCTTATGTGAGTAATCCATGCGAAAATACTGTAAATTTCACTCGAAGTTTTCAAAATATGTACGTTGAATTTAAAAATCGAAGGTACTGCACGAATATTGTCACATAAAAATTAGGAGTTTGTGTGATAAATTCAAGGAAATAATATTTTGGGAGAAGCAATTTTTGAAATTCTCATCATCCTGTTTTTAGTGGAAATCTTCGGAGCGTTTACCCATCCAGGCACCAACCTTGCGAATGCTGCTTTTCTTCAAGAATCTATCCCAATCGTTTAAAGTTTAGGTAATTGGCATTTCCAAAGATTTCCAAAAAAACATTCTAGAAAAAATGTACCCTCAGAAAATCAGAGCGGTTATCAGGTTTTTGTTTTGTAATCAGGTTTTCGAGAAAACATTTATCTAAATCCCCGAAATAAGCTAGCGATTTCAAACGATCAGAATTGGCGGTTAAGTGTGACGTAAGAGTTAGCAATCATTTCATTGGTTTAATCACAGTTTACAGCGATGCCACTCTGTTGTAAACTTAGATTATTTACACATTGTAAATAATCTATAAGGTTGTAAATCGTCATCCCACTAATTATGCTTGCTGGCACGTCATCATAGCGCGACTTTTGAACTAACTAGTTAGAAATAGCATTTTCAATACTTACCTATATTAAATCAAAAATTAATTACTTCAAATTTTTAGTGAATCATGAAAAGATATCTCATACTACTACTACTCTAAATGCTGTCATATGAAAAAAACCTATATTTTTATGTAGTGGATATGCCCATTATGAGTTATTTAATTAACTAGGTTATTAAAGACAGCGACTAACGGTCAAGATATTTGAACGCGTGAGCAGAGCGAACGCATTAATAGTTCGAGACAATAAGTCGCTCGATTAATAACCGAGTTGATTACAAGATTTTTCCGACGATCTCAACAAGAATTGTGTATGAATTCTTGATTGAAATACATTCTCAGTTTGCACAAGATTTACATTTGACATAATAAAATTTCTATATATCTATGTTCTAGTAGAGTTTTGACATTTCTCGTAGTGCTTCTGTATACTTTGTGAACGGTTGTCATGAGGATTCCACATTAAAAAGCATAAACTGAGCATTAAAATGGGTCATTGATGATCAATTTCGTTCACATTAAAATCGCCTTTCATTTTGAGATCGACGGAATAGTTATTTAATCAACTAGGTTATTAAAGACAGCGACTAATGCTCAAGATATTTTAATGCGTGAGCGGAGCGAACGCGTTAATAGTTCGAGACCATTAGTCGCTCGATTAATAGCCGAGTTGATTACAAGATTTTCCGACGATCTCAATATGAATTGTATATGAATTCTAGATTGAAATACATTTTCATTTTGCACAAGATTTACATTTGACATAATAAAATTTCTATATATCTATGTTCCATTAGAATTTTGACATTTCTCGTAGTGCTTCTGAATACTTTGTGAACGGTTATCATGAGGATTCTACATTAAAAAAGTATAAATTGAGCATTAAAATGAGTCATAAATGATCAATTTCGTACACATTAAAATCGCCTTTCATTTTGAGATCGACGGAAAAATTTTATTTAGGTATCCATAAAACAAAAATGCCAAAAATTCCAATGTCAAACACGTGTTAGCAAGATCCCCATAATTCAAAATTGAGCATTCCTTTGAGATGATTAGTACCAAAATGTTGATATACTCAATTAATTGATCTATATAAAGAGTGGGTCAGTCAATCTCAACTAAATATCATTGAGTTGGTTTGTTGCCAACACTAAATCCTTAGCAAGGTGCCAATAAAATATTCTATTGAATTGATAAACCATTGTTTTCTTTATAATTCTTCCAAGTGAAATTAATGTTCGAAAAGTAAATGATGAATATTAGTTTAGGTATATCCATTTTATTTTTTTTTCTAATCAAATAAAGCTATAATCTGTTTTAGAAGTTTAGAGGTGGGAAAATTAAAATGAATAAAGGTGTAGACATGTTTTTCAGGTGAAATCATGGCCAGTAAGAATTCCTGAGGGGTCAAGGGTACAAATAAATAGATGAGTTTTGGACTCTTCAAGTTGTCGTTTCACTTTTTCATTCTGAATATTCAAACAAAGAGTAATATTCTAAATGATATTGCTATTGAACTGAAATTTGGTATACGCTGAGAAAATTGAGAAAAGATTGAAAATTTCAAGTCAAGGGCGTAGAATATTTGTAGGTGCCTTACCTAATAGATTTTCATCCCTTTATTGTAGAAGGGTTAGTATTTTGTACATTAAATTGCACATTCCATTCGAAAGTTTTTTCATGGAAATATTAGGATTTGTTTCGATATGAAGATAGACTTTTCTATGGTTATATTTGCTGCAAGATTTCGATAGAATTCATATCATTAGAAAACATCAGTAATTTAGAGAAAATTCAATTCTATAGTTCTGATAATCTTCATCCTCAAATAAATTTCACTTGAATCGGATATTTTTGGTGGAAATACCTACCTAGAAGGATTTTTTCTTGCAATATTCTGATTAAATTTTCTAGGGTCTAACACTATGATATCGATTGAAATATATTCTGGAAGGATTCTGGATTTCTTAAAAAACTTTTTTCATTTTTCATTCCCAGATTGCAAATGAAAAAACACAGATTTTACGAGTTTGTCTGAAGAAGGTGTCTGAATGTCTGATATAGTTAGATTATCCTTTTGATTTATTTCCTTTTTTCAGTTTTACTGTTAGGCAATAATTTTTTTAAGACCAAATTGCTCCTGACAAAAAAGTGCAAAGATTTTCGCAGGAGCACTTCACCTTAATTAAAATTTTTAATGTTTTTAATTATTTCTGTTTCAGAGACTGGAAGTGAAAACCTATAAAGTATTTTAAGAAATCTAATACTTGGTCACAAAATTTCTTAAGAGTCTTCTTAAGTTTATCTTGCATGTGGCCGTAAAATTTCATTTCAATCGGTTTCATTTTGTCTGGGATAGGTATTGAGGAATAAAAATTTGGAATGACCATATATATTATGGAACACCCTGTTAATTTTACTGGTTAACAAACTTAACCGCGGCATTTAGGAACGGAACCTACCCTGAAAAAAGTTTCTAGGACAATCCTTTCGAGAGTTATCGTGTTCACGGACGTTCGACCCCACGGACAGACTAGATTTTGACCACGCATTCGTCATCAGTGAGTCGAACCTTATCGTTTGAGACCACTTTTAGCTCTAAACTCGAAAATTGCAGACATTTGAGCAAAACGATATAGCAGTCATTCAAAAAAAGATTTTTTTCAACGAAAAAGGAGCTCTTCGATATGAATATTGCATTCTTTAAACTCTTTGAACGAATCTAATAAGCCAAGCTATCGAAAATCTGCAGCTGCCAGGAAAGTGTCAAGTTTCAAGCCCTTTCCGTTCGTAAGTTAGAGTGTTTAAGGACGAACAGGATGGTGAGTTCATCTGTTTGGATGAAGATAACTGTCATAATTGTTGATTTGGATTCCTGAAAATTGATATTTGTCCTTTTTTTCATTATTAGTTCAATCTTCATAGCTTTACCACCATAAAAAAAGGAATTGAAACCTGATTTGTGTGAACCACTAGTGATGTATCGTCATCTCATATAGCAGTTCCAATTTCTTGATTATTATTCCACAAATTGAATTTCTGTGTTAGGTATGGTTGGCCATAAAATCATACAGAAGAAGAAAAACCGCTATGCTCATCACAGCTTTGTGGAATACGTCAATCGTCAATGTATCCGATTTGAATAAAGAATGTTCAAGTGATCATAGCAAAGACACTTCGACAGACCACCAAGAACAACAAAATATCGATGAAATACGTTTAACAGCGTCTGTTAATGTTCAAAGATGATGTAGCTGTCAAGCAGGCCCGTCTCACTTCGCCACTGAATCAAAAACAAGTCATCTACGCACCTTGATTTATTTCCACAAACACCTCATAATCCGTTTGGCACCTGTTTACAAAAATAAACGAAATTCGTGGTCGATCTGGTCGAAAACAGCTGAACCAGTTGTCTGTTCAGAAATATCACTATCGTTTCGTTTATTCGGAAGCTACTGAACAGTCATGGGGGAACTGCCGAGTTGCGACGCCAGGATCAGAAACGACTCTCATCTCTGTATCTCTCGAGAAAAAGTTATTCTGGTCCTACTGTTTAGGTATGCAGGCAGTGCCATATTTATGTCGCGAGTAGCCTATAGATCGCAGATCGATCCGATGGATTGATTCATTCAACAACCTCAATAGACTCGTCTGTAAACAGGATGTTCTGTGGCAATTTGCCACGATGGTAAACATTATTACCGCTGTTATCATCTGAAAAATGCAATTTGCCAATAGTTCGCAGTTTCCGCAAGTATTTGAAGTATGAAATACACGCTCAAAAGAACCATCACGAATATGTAGATGGACACTCTATTCTCTTGAACTCGTTAACCAATAATTAGTTGTTTACTCTGTGGTTGCGAAGGAGAAACTCTATGACCATTATTTCACGGTATAAACGTGTATATTCTATGGTTGGCGGAGATGTCAATCATAGAAATATAGGGATCACAGAATATGAAATACATTATCACCACAGAACAACAGTGTTATCACTCTGTGATAATATCATAGAATATTCCTAACAAAAACATCTCATGATTTTCACGAGAAATATGATGAAAAGAAAGATTTTGGGTCCCTATAGGTGTCTACAATTGGAAAAATTTCATATAACATACATAATGGCATTGTTTGAGGATAATGGTGTGTTAAACTGAATTTTGCTTTACAGTTGATAACATTGTTGCACATTTATAGAAACAGGAGGCGTACCTACCTGTTAAATGCAGTGCATTTAAAATTTAATGATGACGCTGGTCCCAAATAAAGAGCTTTCATGAAGTAATGGATAATTCATGTTCCTTACCTTTTCTGTTTACCTCTCATTACTACATTGAACATTGAAACAAAGATTCAAACAAAAAATTCTATCAGAATTTTAATTGATACCTATACTAATATTTACAATGGTGCTGTTATTTCTTGTAGTTTGAAGGGGTTATTATTACTAACAACGATAATTCATCCTTTAGTTCTGGATAATACTGCTGTATCCATTTTCTGTCTCTGTAATATTCAACACAGCTCAGAAATTCCTTTTCTGAATAATTTTCAACATGAACAGGAACAAAAGGATCCAAGTGCTCAAAGCCTTCTTTCCCCAACAAATATCTGGAAGAAATGAAAATTCTATAAATGTTTTATATATGGATATGAAAAATAATGACACTTTTAGTAACCAATTGGGTGAAGATACCATTCAAATAGAACTTACTTAGGCAAAAATGAAGGTGAATCATATTCTCCTGCCGCAAGTCCATCAACAACGACTACAATTCCAGCATTATTCCAATCAAAATTGGTCAAACTCAAAAATGCCTTAGTCACTGTTACTTTGTGAGGATGTACAATTTCTTTATTTCTCTTAAAATTCTAGTTTTTGGATAGAAAAATGCGTTAAACCCATCAATAGCAACTAATGTCTTACAGACACCAGCTTTCGATAATTTTTTAATTTCTTCTGCAAGAACAACTATACAAGAGGAAGCATATTTTATCCTGTTTATTCCAAAATCAATCAATTCTAGGAAGGTAGAATTCTGTTCTGTTTTTTCTCTCTTATTCCAAACATAGTCTTGACTGACTTTAAATTGTTCATTTTTTAGTAGTTCTTCATTCTGAGTTTTGAAATGTGTGAGCCACATTGCAGCGTCAATGTTTATATCGATATATCCTTCTTCCATTACAGCATTACTAGATTCTCTACATCTTCGCATCCAGTTTCCTACCCACGGTACATGTACCAATAAAAATCCATTTTTATAACCAAAATGTACTATATGTGCCAACGATAATGATCTTCCACTTCCTCTGACACCATATAAAACAAACCTGTATGCTGGTTTACTATAATCTACCTTCTTCAAAGAATCAATTACATCTATCGCAGGCTTTCGTATCATTATAGATGTTTCATTAAAATTTTGCCTTTCTCTTTGAACAATTTCGGCAGTCCACCGTGGGTAAACAGGGTATTAATTTCATCTTTAGGAAGTGAATAGAACTGAGCTATGTGTTCAGCAGAGTGTTTTGTTGGATTTGATTCTAGACAGCGAAAATTTTCACCCCTTTCCTTAATTTGTGCCTGCACAGCAGTTGAAAGTGTTCTCAATTCAGATGGTCTAACATTAGCTACTGAAAATATTCTTGAAAAGGTTGTTAACATTATGTCCTTAATAATTTTAAGCTAAATATTTTAACAAATTTATGTTTATGGATGGATAAAATGTGAGGTTAGAAAAATTAAATGTGAAAACCACAGAATATTCTTGCACAATCACAGATTTATGAAGTTCTTAAATTCTAATATGGGCTTCGAATAACAAAATAATATTTTGAAACGGATTCATGAATAATCATCGTTTCTTCTACCATGACTGTGATCGAATAACTTATTCAAATCTGCACCACTGAGTGCTGTTACAACTTTAGGAATTTTCATGACAATATTCAATATTTCATCTGTTAATTTCGATACTCCAATATCTCCAGATCCTGTTGAAACCATGGTTATCTTCTTAGTTTCAGCTAAAGGAGCAGCTACTTCAGCTGCTATACTCGGAAGGATGTCCACAACCATGTTTACCATTGCAGCTTCTCTGTATTCCTTCCAAGCGTCAGCTTTCTTAGCCATTTGATCAGCTTCAGCTTTTGCTTTGATTTCTATTGCAAATGCTTCAGCCTCTCCTTTCAATCTAACAGCTTCTGCTTCAGCTTCAGCCTCCAAGACTTGCTTCTTTTTGTGTGCATCTGCCAGTTGTTCCATTTTGTATTTTTCAGCATCAGCTTCACAACGTACAGTACCTTCAAGCTCTCTCTCCTTCCTTATTTCTTCTTGCTTTTGAATTTCAATCTGTTGTATTCTGTCAATTACATCTATCTGCATGTTCTTCTTTTATTCGCTGCTTAACTTTGGTGGCTTGCAATTCGTAAGCTAAATCAGCTACTGCTTCTTTCGTTTTCACTTCGATATCGTAAGCTGCCTTCTTCAACTCAAAATCTCTTTCGGCTTCTGCTATTTTCACCGCGTTGGAGTAAACATTCGCCATCTTTGTTTCTTCTGCGTATGCAACTTTGATGGTAGCGTCTGATCTAGCCTCAGCTTCGCCAATTCTTGCGTCCCTTTTAACTTCAGCAGTTCGGCTCATACCAAGTGCTTCAAGGTATCCTTCATCATCTTGAATATCTTTAATTGTGTAAGATACAACAGTTATTCCCATGTTTACTAAATCAGATGAAGCAACGTTGAAAACTTGTTGACTAAACTTTTTTCTGTCCTTGTAGATTTCCTCAACGGTCATTTGGCCCATTATAGCTCTTTGATGGCCTTCCAATGTTGCCAGAGCGATTTGTTGAATCTTAGAAGCAGTTTTAGAGAGAAATAATTCACAGGCTGTAGCTAACATTTCTTTATTTTGACCCTGTATCTTTATCTGAGCAATGCCAGTTACTGATATTGGTACTCCTTGACTGGTATAAACCTTGGGGCTATCTACTATTAGGGTCATAATGTTGAGGGAAATCTTTTGTATAGACTGAATACCCCAAATTTTGAACATCACTCCACCAGCGACCAATTTTGGTTTTGAATGGCAACATCCATACGCAACCAAGGCTTCATTAGGACCACAAGTAACGTAATTTCCCATTATTCTTAAAATATTCATATGAGAATGTGTCAGTTATTGACAACAACATTGTTCTTTCAAGTTTATTTATAAAATACAAGTTTCAATTTCATTCAAACATAACACAAGATCATTGATACAAAAATAAGTTTTTTGTGGTTAGTGAAAATCATAGAATAATATATATTCTCCGATACCGCAAAATTTCAGAAATTTGTTCATTCCAATTTGGCGGTTATATTGTTTACCAATATTTCTTGTAAAATTCAATAAAATTCATGTGAAAAATGTCGAAAACTCCCAAAAGAAAAAGTCTGGGAGGACAAAACAATACTTTATTCAACTATTTCAAATCGCCCAAAATAGAAAGGAAAGAAGAAATTGTTGTGCAAAAAGAAATTGCTGTGCAAAAAGAAAATGAGAAACCAGTTATTGAAGAACATAGCGATGATGAGGAAATTGTTAAAACCAAAAAACGTAAAAGAATTATGATTTGCAGTGATTCTGAAGATGACGAAGAGTTTGGGGGAAAGAAATCAGCGAAAATTGAAGAATCTTGTGGAAATGGTAAAGGGAAGTCTGATAGTGAATCTGAAAGTGATTCCGATAAGATTGATTCGAAATCAACTAAGAAAAATAAGAAGATAAATGGAAATGCGAATGACAAAGAGATGAAAGGTTCTTTGGAGAAGTATTCTTTCGAGTTCAAACAGGCTGAAAAACGTGATAAAAATGAGGAAGTCCTAAATGATTCCAAATTTCTGATGAAGATTCCAGCTCCATCAGATGCAGTGGTTAGTGTCCATAATAATTGGAAGCATAATCATCTACCCTTCCTTCAGCCTGAGAAAATAAAGGATATAAATAAAAAACGTCCTGATCATCCTGAATATGATAATCGAACACTTTTTATCCCGATGATTTCTTAAACAGCCAAACACCGGCAATGAGGCAATGGTGGATTTTGAAAAGCACACACATGGATACTGTTCTCTTTTTCAAAGTAGGTAAATTTTATGAATTGTATCATATGGATGCAGTGGTTGGAGTGCAGCATCTCGGTTTTTCCTACATGAAAGGTGAATTTGCCCATTCTGGTTTCCCAGAAAGTGCCTACGCTAAAATGGCAAGTATATTGATAGAAAAAGGTTTCAAAGTTGCCAGAGTAGAACAAACAGAAACACCAGATATGATGGCCGAAAGATGTAAAATGCAGAAGAAAACAACAAAGTACGATAAAGTTGTAAAGAGGGAAATTTGTCAGATATCAACGAAAGCTACTTTAGTATACAGTGCTCAAATGCCTGATCCAACACAACCTATGTCGTGTTATCTATACGCTATCGCAGAAAAAAAAATTTTGAATGGGGTCAGATTGGAGTGTGTTTTGTTGATACATCGATTGGTATTTTTCATCTGGCAGAATTGATGATGATAAACATTGTTCAAGATTATTAGCTCTTTGCGCTGAGCATAAACCTGAATTGATTTTAGTCGAAAGGGGACGGCAGAGTTCAGTTGTGTCTGAAGTGTTCAATACATATTTTAAGGATATAAGGAAGGAAAATCTAGCTCCGAATACTCAGTTTTACTCTGCAGAAAAAACTTTGGAATCTCTGTCAACAGGTCCATATTTTAAGGATAAATCTGGACAATTTTCGTGGCCCCAAATTTTTTCTGATTTGGCTGAAGAGTGTATTCCGAAGTCAGAATATGAATTGACTCTTAAATGTTTAGGAGCTTGTATGTGGTATCTAAAAGACTCTGAGCTAGATATACATGTTTTTTCAATGAAACAATTCAAGATGTATACTCCAAAGGATTTGGAAACTAATCACAAAGTAATTCAAAGAGATTACATGGTTTTAGATTCGGTAACTATGGATAATTTGAATTTGCTCGGAGGCCAAGGTTCCTTGCAGAAAAACATTGATTACTGTGAAACAGCATTTGGGAAACGGTTATTACATCAATGGATTTGTCGACCTTTATGTGATGTTGACAAAATAAAAGAAAGACAAAACGCTGTTAAAGAATTGGCCTCGAATACTGACCTGTTAAAACCAGCACAAGAATTCTCAAGAAGTTGCCTGATTTAGAGAGACAAATTGCAAAAATTCACATATATGGAAACAAAAATTGCGCAGAAAACCATCCTGACGCTAGTTAGTAGAGCAATATTTTAGCAATCTTTTACGAATCCAAAACGTATTCTAAAAGAAAAATTCATGATTTGTTAAACACTCTGAAAGGTTTCGAGAGCGCCCAAGCAATCACAGAAATTTTAAAGACTGTGAATCGCGATTATTGAAAAAATAACACAGGCAGGAGAAAAAGGAATGTATTTAGATCTGAGCAAAAGTTTGCAATTTTTCAGGAAGCATTTGATCAAGATATGGCCAGTAAAGAAGGTGTGATTATACCTAAAGCAGGTGTTGATGAAGATTACGATGCAGCTATAGAAAAAATTTCTGGCATCCAAAAATCACTAGACAAATATTTGAGGGAACAGGAGAAATTCTTCGGATGTAAAATTTCTTACTTTGGTTCTGATAAGAAGAGATTTCAGTTAGAAATACCTGATACTCACACGAGAAAAGTTACAAGTGATTATCAACTCGAAGGAACGAAAAAAGGAAATAAACCTTGTAAAAGGTACCATACGGAGGAAACCAGAGGTTTTCTCAGCGATATGTTGAAGGCCGAAGCGGAAAAAAGCGAAAATTATACAAGATTTAAACAGAAGAATATTCGAAAAATTTTCTCAAAGATATAACGAGTGGGAGCAAGTTACACATTGCATAATGTATTTAGACGCACTTTGTCGCTTGCTACGTACTGCACATTATCAAGTCACGCAGTATGTTTACCTAAAATAAACCCATTCAACGATATAAAAGCATGATTTCCTTGAAAAACGCAAGGCATCCTTGCATTACGAACATCGAGAATTTTGTCCCTAATGACGTTTTATGAATTGTGACGAAAAAAGCTGGTTTGGTGTTGATCACGGGGCCTAACATGGGTGGTAAATCGACGCTATGAGGCAGGGTGCTGTGATAGCCGTGATGGCTCAAATGGGCTGCTATGTGCCTGCAGAAGAATGACTTGTACCTTACCTTGTCGATCGGGTTTTCACTCGGTGGGGGCACACGATAATATAATAGGAGGACAGTCTACGTTCTTTGTTGAACTGTCGGAAGCCTCTTCGATTTTACAGCATGCATCACCGCATTCTTTGGTTTTATTGGATGAACTTGAAGAGGTAAGATTCGAGAAATAGGTACTCAAAATCTAGTAAAAGATTCAAACTCTATTCGGTTTATATTTTTCAAACTGTTCAAAATCTTATAACTTGTTATCTATGCTGAAAATATGGTAAATGAAAAAAAGTTTTATATCTGTTATAAATCAAATAAGTGCGGCCAACATAAAAGTTTCATGTAAGACAAATACAAATTGAAAAACACTAAATTTAATTCAAATCAGCTTGTTTTTGGACTTCAATGAAATGTTTTTGCCTGAATTTTTCATTAGAAATTACCTCAGAGTAAGAAATAAACATAGAGATGCCCCTACACGTGAATAGTAATGCATTGTAATCAACCAAGCATTAGAGATGGAAAGCATTTCACTGCCACACTGGGGTGAAGTAAAAAATTAGTTAGATTTGTATTTCTCCAATTCTTGAATATTATACAACATTTTCGTAAGTTTCTCTTAGCTTTAATTAACAGAATAGCCTATAGCAACAATAAATGGCCACCAAATCAGTAAAATAATTCAATCTATAAACGTTAAATGAAATGAAAATGTAAACACAACCATCAAGAAACTAAACAGTAACAGACAATGTTGCCAAACTCACAGAATTGTCTGTAACAGACTCAAGCCGTTAGTATCAAAGTAGGCGAGCGGTTTAACCAGTAATCCCAATACGAAATAAAAATACGGCACGAGTTCGCAACGCCGTAATGTGTCTCGTGCGTATAAACAGATTCTACTTGGCTGCATAACAAATGAGTGAAGGCATCTCTAGGTTCACTTTTCACTCTGAGGAAATTACAATCAAGATGTTTTTTACATAATTTTTCGTTTTCTTTGTAGGTACATCAACCCACGATGGAAATGCCATTGCTACAGCTTATGTTAAAAAACTCCTACAAATCAACTGTCGAACCCTTTCTCGACACATTACCATACACTTGTGGACATTTTGTCAATCGTCAGATGTTCAATTAGGTCATATGGCTTGTATGGTAGAAAACGATGAAGATCCTACACAAGAATCTGTAGTTTTCCTCTACAAGATGGGTAGAAGGAAGATGTCCAAAATCTTATGGGTTCAACGCTGCTCGCTTAGCAGGTTTGAAAATTCTATGTTGCCAGAGCGAGCGAGGGAAATTGCTAAAGTGCTCGAGAATCAAAGCAAGGGTCGTGATATTTTCAGGAAGATTTTCTCTACCTCCGATACGAATAACATTAGAACACTAATTTCTGATTTGAAAAATCTTAAGTTTTAAGCTTAAGTTTTCTTCAGTATTTTTAGGGTACTTAAATTTTTTTTATTGCTTGTTTTGTTACGTTCGAATATTTTCGCTTATTACCCAGTATTTGTTACCGATCAATACAAAAATGACACTGTGATTTATCAATAATAGTAGTAGTTGACAAATATGTATAAAAATTCTTTACAGTGTTTGTTATAGTCTACATTTAACATTCAATTGTTTCTGTTCTCACCTGCCACTTATTACATTGTTATTATAATACGTAAGTGTAAAATCTATAAGTAGCTTTAAACTGTAGATTGATAATATAGCTATGTATTGAATACATCTGATATATCTTGCAAATGTTTTAATTAAAAAGTTTCGCATAATGAAGCACATCAAATTTGTGCAGTCTATCACAAATTAGACCAATTTTCGGAATGTTGTGGAAACTAGAGACCTGATCGAGTTGAAATTCAGTATTTAGATGTGAATTGAAGACACTGAAGTCTGCTACTAAATTACGTATCGATTGCATCAATGGATTTCACAAAAAATTCGATGAAAAATCAAGCTACACTTTGAGAGGTTGGCATGCGGATGAGTGGCCGATAAGCATATTTCTTATACATATTATCGGTAAGAGAAATAACCTCGAAAACATCAGATATTCAATGCATCAAAGAGATATGCAGTCTGATTCAAAAGGAATAATCAGCTTCGGATAAGGTATACCGATTCGGAAATTCACATCGAAAACATACGATATACAAGGCATCAGACAGAGAATTTTTCCCTCCAGTTGCACAGATGAATAGGCGAGATAATCAAGTGCGATAACTGAATGAATTCAACTGTCTTACTGCAAATATCTAGTCTTGTCTCTCTCTTATCGCAGTATGGTAGGGAACCCGAACTACACGTATAGATTTTTAATTTGTCAGGCTGCCCGTAATACTCGATTCAAGTATTTACTGTTGCCTACCATACTAAAGAATACGCTCCTCTAAACGATAAGAGAGAGACAAGAGTAGAATAATGAAGTAGGACAAACTGAATTCAGTGTGTTACAGCAAGTGATTGTCTCGACTATTCAGCTGTGCAACTGAGGGAAAAATTCTCTGTCTGATGCATTGTATATCGTATATTTCAGATGTGAATTTCCAAACCTGTATTTATTTCGCTGGGAGTGGCTTATCAAGCAGTATGGTGGGCAACCTAAAATACTTTCAACTGGAAGGTGAAGTTCTCGCCCCGTTCATTGAAATTCAAAAAATTCCCATTTTCCTACATATTAACTGAATCAACAGTTTCTTTGAAACATTTTGTAGCTCCACCTCTAAAGAATAGTTCAGAAAAAATATTTAATTGATTTATATTATATCATATAGATGTTAAAACAGAAAATAAACTATCTGCACTTCAACAGACATGAACAATCAATCATAAAAAATTAATTAAAAAAAATTGGATCAGTCAAAAGTTATGAGCTCTCACCTAATCTGAAAATATTGAATAAAAATGCTCACTCACATTAGTTTATACATTTTTACACATTCTAAAATAAGAAATACAAATAAAAAACAAACAAATTAACACCCTATATCATAATTCTGTTAGAATGAAGTAGATGCCTATTTTAACAATCAAGCGGTTAAAAGAATTCTTTCACATGTATACAAAAATCCTTGAAACTTCTGTATTATTTGGAAGAATTTGAATACGATCGGAAGCTAAGTAAACCATGATTGTAAATTTTCAGATTGGAAAATGAGAAATCTTAGAGCAAAGTTAAATTTTAAGAAGGTACTCAAAACTGTTCGTAAAATTATGTGCACACCGGAAATCTGTGAATACTGGTTCAGATAATTCCCCAACTTTTAATGAGAAAGAGGCTTCTTCAAAAGGTTTCTGCATAGCACCTTTTCTAAACGGACCCAAATCCCCTCCTCTCTTGGCAGAAGAACAATCAGAGTATTCACTTGCTAAGTCAGCAAAAGAAGCTTTACCCTGAACAATTTGTTCTCTGTAATCTGAAACAGATTGAGGAATTTTAGTTGGAGTAATCTATGGGAATACATCACTTACTTTTGACTAACTCTAATGCTTCCTCTTTTGAGCGTGTAATGTTTGCTCTCTCCATGATGAAGGTCTTCTAGAATCCTTGTGCTTCACTAGCAAGTGAGAGCATTGAACTTGTTCTGGACCAGGTTCCGCTGGTTTCTCTGGCACGTCCCATTGAGATTCCTTGGTATATACATTCAGGTAATAGTGTTGTCCTGAAAAAACTATGGTATCACCTGTACTGGCTTTGAGAATTGAAGAACCGGGTTATATTCAGAGAAGACTAAGAAAAACGTGAACTGATTTTTATTTGGAGGTTTCAATCATTCAAAAAAACAATGTGAATCAGTTAAATTACCAGTAGTAGAACGGCTTAACCGCCTTTCCCAACCGGCAGGCAACGGTGCGTCCGCCATTTTTCAGATTAAATATTTGAAATGACAAGAGACAAAACTGCATTTCCTTGACATTCCCAGAGCTTACAAACACAGAAACGAAACACACCTGTGAGCACTGAAAATCAATATTTTTTATGAATTTATGGTTCCGACAGAAATTCTTATTGTTTCCAAAAATTGAGGCGGAAAAATGAGTATATTTATTCATAAAAGAGAAGTCCTCCACTCCAACTTCCTACGAAAGCTTCATAAGTTCTTTTCCTGCGAGAAATTAGGAAATCGTGAAGAAAGAACGAAACCGCGATCCGCGATGACTAACCACTGCGCAATGCGAATAATCAGCTGGAAAACGGCTTCAATCTGACAGGTTGACAGTTACTCTTGTTTATGTGGATTGTTGTGTTCGAGGCTCCGTTGAACAGCAGTAATTTCAAATGATTTGAATAGAAATTGGGAAAATATAACAAAAATTTATTTTTCCCATATAAATCTTTATGTGGGAAAACCGGTAGCTTTTCCAGACCCAAAGTACCTTCGGAATTTTGTGGACTTGAAAAGAAAATCAGTGAAGTGAGGAAAACTAATTACAGGTTATTTGGCATGCTAGTGATTGTTTCGTGAACAGGTAGGTGGAATTGTTCCGAAATGGACCATAAAAACATTTCATAACCGTATTTGATCGAATTTCAAGAATTATGAAGTGGGTCATCTTACAGTACGTTAATTATTACCATATCGAAATGAATTGATGGAAAGATGATGTTTCTCTAATTTCCGTATATTAATTTGCACATTATTTGATCTGAATTGTCAAAATTTGCTTAATGAACCTGTCGTTTCTTGTCTCCATATGATTATTATCTCTTTGATGAGGTAATTGTGGTGTATGAGTAATACCAATTTTGAAAAGGAGTTCCGGAATTCTCAATGCCAATGATAATACGAAGAAAGAAGATGTGTAGGTGCTACGAAGGCGAAAATGGGAGGAGGGAAAATCAACCGTTTCAAATATCATAAATGAAAATTCACCAGCTGTTGAGCATAATAATAATCATATAGGTACATGCCTTCATTCTTATCAATCTGAAAGACAGGATCGTATCATTTCTCCGCTCAATTTTGATTGCTAAAAGTATCAAGATAACATCTATTTGGAAGCAGTAGTTTTTTTCATTTTTAGCCATTAGAGATAAGCTTAATAGTAAATAATTTATTTCCGTCAGATCATGTTCCATCTATGATCCTTGTTTTCTGATATGAACGAAATTTAATTTGCAATATTCTTAACTCTTTATCATTCTTTATTAGGTACTCTGATACTTATATTCCTAAAGATGCAGACCATATAGAATTGAATTAAGAAGAAAACATAATAATCATAATAATGAAGTCGTCAGTCAATATTCTAATAAAACTCTAGAAGCATAGAAATAAAATATTATGCATAGAAATTGTAATAATTATATATCTATGATATTATGAGAATTCGTTATATCTATTTCGATGAGTGTTATACCACAGAATATTATTCTGTGTTAATGAACAATGAACTCGAATTTTAATGGTTTAACTGTTCAAACCATAGACATAGGACTTAGTCTAAGGTTCAAACGAAGAATTTCCCATTCACAATTGAATATGGTCTTATGAAACCGTCATCCGTCGGTACGAAGATCTCGTTTCTTACAAGAATTGAGAATTATGTACCTATTTCAACTTTTGACCACGAGCCTAGCTGAAATTCTTCATCTCCCAGATGATAATACAAAAAACTGATTATGAAATTCCGAAAGAATATTTTCTGTGGTTTTGTCTTTTATGTCGTTTTGATCCAGTTCTCACATCTCATCTGAAATTATCAATTAATAATGGAGGTACATAGAAAAACACGAATATATTTGAATTATTCCCAACACAATGGAAAACATTTCAACAGGTATTGAATAAGCGTTATAACACATCATGCAATGTGTCTAATTTCCATTCTGTTCAACTTTTGATTTGTTTTTTACCAGAAAAAGAATACAATCGGCGACTATGTAGAATCATAGATAGAAATCGTTTTAATTCTATGAAATTCAGATGATTAAACATTTCTATGCTCTTCATTCTTTAGGACACGAATTAGCAGTCGAAAACAATTGAACATTGAAACTTTCGATGCGAAATATTTATTATTATAGTATATTGAATCGAAATTCGTATCGGCCTAGTAATAAACAACCCCAAACATATAAACCATTGTTTGACATTTTTCTCACATAAAAGATAATAATACATAATACTCTCTGTCGGTATCGAGGAATCGCAGAATTTTATGGTGAAAAAGCATGCGATCTGTTTTATCTGCCATTATATTTTACCATGAAAGGAAATAATTCGTTTTTCCTTGGTTACTAAGTGAAAATCTGTTCCACGAAATGTGTTGGGGTCGATGTATCGTCAAAATGGTGGTGAATCCGGCTACAATTATCTGGATTGTGAAAGGTCAACGGCTATGAAGTGATTTACGTAAAAGAACGCTTTTGTTTGACAGTTTCGGGTCAGTTCATCATCGAATCAATTTAGATTTATCTGAAGGCCTAGCGTTCATTGTATTGAAATCGTAATGGATTCTCTCGAACCGTTTGAAAACAATAGGTATGGGTATTGATTAATTTATTCAACTGAGGAATTTGGACGAAAATGGAGCGAAAATGATTTTTTTCCACCACTTTTGATCGATGATCGATCTTAAACAGGATGAGTTCTTATAGGAATAACTTGAAATTTTGAAAATTCTAGGAAGTTCAGCAAGAAGAAAAAGTGTCATTTTGTCAAGTGCTCTTTTACATAAATAATGATTGATTGAAAAGTATAGAGCTGTTTCGACGTATTTATTGAGCGGAAATTGTATGTTCGAAATCAATTGAAATTATGTTCTATAGGCTTTTATGAAAAACCGGTAACGTTACTTAATCATCTGACAGAATGTAATCCGTCAAATTACCATGGCCAACCGACTGATCAAAAAAAGCTGAACGTAGTACCTATAGGTATCATCGAAATATAATAGAGAAGAACGCTATGAATACAATTGAGTAAGGAAAAATAGTACCACTGGGCGGGGGCTAATTCGGGGACCAATATGGCGGAAAGTTGAGGGTTGAATTAAGTTGCCATTTTTTTCTGTTTACAATTTCACCCAAAAACTATGACGCGTTGGATCTTAAGGAATCCTGTTCAAATAAGGTCAATTGAATATCAAATAAAACAATTTTCTTCAGGCGATAATATACACATACAAAAAATATCAGATTACCAAGACAGACTAGCAAAAATGCGAATGCGGATTGTTCAGTACTCGTCCCTACCTGTGACATGTTTTTCTTCTAATTTTCTTCTTATGTCCCTTCTCTGCTTGAAGAAAGCCTTACAGTGCACGATACCATTTTATTGTATATTATCAAGTAGAAAAAAATCATAATTTAACTAGAAAAAGGCGCCCAGAATCACAATTCCTACAGAAAATTCAACGATTGTCAAATTTGACGTTAGGTGGTAGTTAATATGGCGCATCTGATACCACGTTTATTTCAATGATGGCAACTCTACTATCTATCTCTATGATAGGTATGAAATCTTCTAAAATCGGACCCTTGATAATAATTATTCACGTTTTACTTTCATTATCTATGCATATGCGGTTTTCGCAAATTAAAAAGCTACAGATTTTAATACGGCTCTCATTCATGGCAACTTTGAAAAGCTCCACGGTAATTCCACTTGAATATTCAAGCACTTGTGCCGTAATTATGCACATGCATAAAACGGTGCAGGTTCACTTTGAGGTCTGAAATGATGAGAATTACTTTCTAGCTCCGCGCTCTTCACAGTAACTGATTCTGCAGGTACATACCTTTTCATCTGATATTTCATTAGGAGAAGAATTGAAAGAAATCGTGGATTGATATGACGAACGTCATTTGCAACTTTTGGACTTAGATCAGTGATAAAGCCTTTAAAAATGGTAAAAAGTGAAAAAAATTTGAATAGGATGAAACCTCAGAGTAGGAAGTAAACTTTTTTGTTTGTTTACTTCTTACTCTGATAATGAAATTCATTGGAGAGAGCAAAGAATACAACGAAAATGAAAGGAAGAATAATTTACGTTCATTGGTGGAGAAATCATTTAAAAATCGAATATATGAATGCAAAATTTCAGTATGATCGGAATTGTATTCTGGAAATCATTCAGAAAATGAATTATGAAAAAAATCAATAAAAAAATTAAATTCTATGGTTCTGATGATGTGGTCCTCTCGAAATTTTGCATGAACTTCAGTATATCAATCTTCATTTTCAAAATACAGTGAAACTTCCCTATAACGAATTTCGTACAAGACATTGCACCTTGAATCAAAATTCCATGTTGAAAAACATCCCCTAAAACGAAGTAAATTCTCTGTATAACGAAATATTCACAAAGAACATCACTCTTTGAATTATTATTGATAAAAAGGTATATAAAGGGGGGTTTTTTTCCGGACGTACGTAATAAATCTCGACCTCAAACTAAATCATAACGGCGGGCAGGGAGATCTGTTAAAGTAAAAGTGATCAACCCTTACAGAAAAATATTTATAGTTCTTATTTTAATAACGCAGAAATATGTGGCAAACAAATTGGACTTTTATTTTATATTAATCAAACTTGACATTCAAAATATCAGCACACTTATAAAAATTGCATGCTACATTATATCAATTGAGAACTTCACGAGTTCACTTCAACACCTTCCTAATTGATATAATGTTTCTTGAACGTAAACCCATCAAACTCCTTAAGAGAAACTAATCTCGGCCGCGGAATAAGGCTTTTGTCATAAGATCAGCAATCTGTTTTTACTCTTCTACTTTCTGAACCTCTATTTAACCACTTAGAAGGAATAGCTTTTCTTTCTGCAGGTAATTTTTCCATAATCCATGTGCTATTAGATCTATGTGCATCATTTCACTTTTCATAGCATTAACCATTGGATTTTATTACTGCTTTGGATAGCTTCCTATAAGTATTTGGCTCTATAAGTTCAAGTATTTCGGTTGCTACTGTCATCACAAAATCTTCGAATCTAGTGGTTTTCTCAAGCTTGCTCTATCTCGTAAATTTCTCTCAGTTGAATTTCCATCTCCAATACCGTTGAATTCAGAAGTTGTACTCCTAGAACCAGTGATATCATCCTCTTCAATCTTCTGTTCAAGATCATCCAAAACATCGTTTTCAGTTCTATAGCTTCTTTCTTGATTTTCTGAATTTCCTTTTCAGAATCTGGAAGTGATAGTTGTGATGTTTCTGGATTTGAGAATGATTTTTTCTTCAAAGATAACATCTCTGGATCTTATCAAGTTCTTTTATCTTGACACCAAATTCTGTATCCATCATCATTGTCATATTCTACTAGTATTCCTTTCACAGCTTTTTTTTTATTAATGCTACCATGTTGAAGTAAAATTAATAGATCTTTTCTAATTAAAATAATAAATTTTGGTTTTGCGTATATGACAGACTTTTTATTCATTCAAAACTTTTTGTTTTTCTCAAACTACTGTTGATCAAGATTTCTGTTGACATAGAAAATATTCAATGTTAAAAGACGTCAGGCTTCAACACCTTCCCTCATTGAATTATTGGTCAACCCCATTGCACATTTGTATCGCTTGCTCAATTAGTTTTGTCAGGTTTTGATGATTTACCATCTGCCTTCCATTTCAGACATTGTTTTATTTATGTCCTCGGGATTTACAGTATTTGCAAGATAAATTGCTTCTTTTGTTTACTGTATACGAAACTTCTTGTTTAGTCTCAATTTGGCTTGATAATGCTTTTTCATAAGCAACCAATTGATTTGTCAAGTTATCTAGTGTTCTTTCTTTGTTTGGAATGAACATCCAACTTGACTTGACGAGAAGTAATCAGAAGGTAGAGTTTCTAATATTTCACAAATTAGTAAAATTTCAGGGTAAATATTACATTTACATTATTTCCAGCTGTCAATTTGCCTTCAAGATATCTTTCTGAAGTTTATTCCAAAGATTCTTCAGTTTTGATGTATGTGTAGCTATATCATCATCTGCTTGTTTACGTAGCTGAAGAATTGCATGCATAAGTCATATGTCTTGTCCTCGACATTGCCATCATAAAGTCTATGCAACTCCAGCCAAACTTCTCTAGCGGATGTGAAACGCATTACTTTTTCTAAAGTCTCTTGTGTCATACTTAGATTCAGAATTAGTACAGCATTATTATCGGCTTGATTTAAAACGGATAAGTCTTTCTCGTACCTGGTTTTTCTCAGTACTTGTAGCATCTTCTGGTAAGGATATAGGCGCTTTCAATTTACCTTCGATAACTTCTAGGCTGCCTTTAATTCCCCTTAACAAAATGCACAATTTGTACTTCCAGGTCGACCAGTTGACTTTCCATCTAGCAAACCATTTGAATTTTGCTTGTATCCATCTTCTAAACTTTCTGTGACCAAATTTATTATTTATATTTCCAGATGTAGAAATCTGTTTTTAATCCAGTAACCACGCTCTGCTACCATGTTAAAGTAAAAGTGATCAACCTTACAGAAAAATATTTATAGTTCTTATTTTAATAACGCAGAAATATGTGGCAACACAATTGGACTTTTATTTATATATTAATCAAACTTGACATTCAAAATATCAGCACACTTATAAAAATTGCATGCTACATTATATCAATGAAGAATCACGAGTTCACTTCAACAGATCCTTCTGAAAACAGTTTTAAATACACCCCTGGCGGTTTGGTTTCAATCTAACCATTACGCTAGTGTGAAAAGTTGTGCGGAAATGTCTCAAAGCAAGTGCTTAAGTTGAATGATAAACTTAAATTTATCAGTGAAGTCGACCGCGACATTGCCGACTATAGAAACACCATTTTCTATATAACGAAATCTCTTTATAACGAATTTTTTTGGCTGATTTAGCGCTTTCAGAGAACTCTATGCAATATTGACAACATTGCGTATAAATCTGCCAAGAAAATAAAGAACATAACCTAAAATTTTAATCTACACAGTGGAATATGCCCAAATTTACATGGCCAACCGACGGCTCAACCTTTCGTGAACGGACTATACAGGGTGTAGAAATTTCCAAAAAAAATTGGTTTTTTCTTCATAACTTCGCAGTTTTTGAGATATTCAG
Source organism: Propylea japonica (assembly GCA_013421045.1). Taxonomy (NCBI): domain Eukaryota; kingdom Metazoa; phylum Arthropoda; class Insecta; order Coleoptera; family Coccinellidae; genus Propylea; species Propylea japonica. Next base: position 67,729,139 of record CM024239.1, read on the forward strand.
TCTAAATTTGGAATGCGAGCTATTTTCAACTGTCTCCATCATTGCACGGTCGTGAATCTTAACTAGAATCTACAGGGTGTTTTCTTTTCCGGAGCCATGTTCCTTTTTTCCCTCTCCAATTTTTTTGCGGTACGCCACTGATCAGCGTAAAGTAATTTTTTGGTATATTCAATTCAATAGTTCAATTTAAAAACTTTCTTGACTCCTGTAATTTCGTATCTCTAACCGTTTTCGAAAAAAAAATCATAGAAATACTCGATAAGTAGGTATGCCAAAATTTGCTGTTATTTATTTATTTTGATATCATAATACAGTCGTCCAATAATTTTTTACTCGAAAACAGTTAGAGATACGAAAAAATTACAAGAGTCAAAAAGTTCTAAATTGAACGAAGATATCAAAAATTGATTTCACGCTGATCAGTGGCGTACTGCAAAAAAGTTTGAGAAGGAAAAAGGAGACATGGCTCTGGAAAAGAGAACACTCTGTAGATTCTAGTAAGATTCAGGACGTGCAATGATGGAGACTGTTGAAAATAGCTCGCATTCCAAATTTGGACTGAATATCTCAAAATCTGCAGGTGTTATGAAGAAAAAAAACAATTTTTTTTGGAAATTTCAACACACTGTAGTTCCGTAACGAAGCTTTAGCGGACCCATGTTTATACGGCCCACCGACCCTGCCTGCCCTTCCTACGAGCCTTCACTGCCCCCAGGTCACTTATCTACCCTCAAATTAATAACTAACGTGAGTTACTGATGAATTCGCGGTTTCTAACCTAGAAATACTCGCTCAGACACATTTTGATGGAATTCCACGTTAATATAGCGGAATGTAGTTAATTCCGCTACGGATTTAAACGTACAGGTACCCGCGGTTAGGCAACGGATTAATGTAGCCCGAAATTGACAATTAACCGGATCCAAATTACGAATTTGGAATTTCACCCGACAGATGAGTTCGCCCGCGAAAAAGTGGGTAAACATAGTATCTCTCACGTTTCCTTGGGCAATTTTGATTACGGAATGTTAATAGTTGTTAATTTTTATGACAGAAGGATTCAGGTGTAAAATAAGGGTAGATTGAGCGGGTTGGATTTGGGATTTAGGTTTTTTTTAATTGGGTAGTGATATATTAATTAGTGGATTTTGTGTTTGTTCAGTTTGTCAAGATAAATAATATGATAAACAGATATTGGAGAATAAGATTACAATTATCGAATTTTGGGAAAAATGCCTTGAATGGTGAAATTCTAAACGCTTGCAGATATCGATTCGAAAAGTATTTTTTTCTGATTCAGCTACCCCGAAAACCTATAAAAAACATACCAAATTCAATAAAGTTCGCCATACTTTTCAAATAAATTCAGTTTATAGATTTTGCATGTTTCATTTTCGAGTTGCGTTCGAGAGCGCCTGCGTAAGGCAGTTCGCTTCGGATCGATGCTTTTTCAAACATAAATCGATTCATTAGATCCAGCTCAACAATTATCAGTAATAACCGTTTATGTAGATCCTCCAGAATTTTTGCAAAATGCTGAAATATAGCGTTTTAGGGGGGGTCAACCCTTAGTCATTTTTCGTCCAAAATTTCAAAATTTTTATGATCATTTTATGTGCTTATATTGAAGAGGACTACAGACTGAAAAATAATATGCAATTCATTTTTCATTCCGGCTATTGAAACGGAAATTATGAGAGTTTGAAATATCGAGTTTTGGAAAAAAATGCCATTGAGGAGGAAATTCTAAACGCTTGCAGATATCGATTCGAAAGTATTTTTTTCTGATTCAGCTACTCCGAAAACCTATAAAAACATACCAAATTCAATAAAGTTCGCCATACTTTTCAAATAAATTCAGTTTATAGATTTTGCATTTTTCATTTTCGAGTTGCGTTCGAGAGCGCCTGCGTAAGGCAGTTCGCTTCGGATCGATGCTTTTTCAACATAAATCGATTCATTAGATCCAGCTCAACAATTATCAGTAATAACCGTTTCTGTAAGATCCTCCAGAATTTTTGAAAAATGCTGAAATATAGCGTTTTAGGGGGGGTCAACCCCTTAGTCATTTTCGTCCAAAATTTCAAAAATTTTTTATGATCATTTTATGTGCTTATATTGAAGAGGACTACAGACTGAAAAATAATATGCAATTCATTTTTCATTCCGGCTATTGAAACGGAAATTATGGAGTTTGAAAATCGAGTTTTGGGAAAAATGCCTTTGAATGGTGAAATTCTAAACGCTTGCAGATATCGATTCGAAAGTATTTTTTCTGATTCAGCTACCCCGAAAACCTATAAAAACATACCAAATTCAATAAAGTTCGCCATACTTTTCAAATAAATTCAGTTTATAGATTTTGCATGTTTCATTTTCGAGTGTTGCGTTCGAGAGCGCCTGCGTAAGGCAGTTCGCTCGGATCAATGCTTTTTCAACAAAATCGATTCATTAGATCCAGCTCAACAATTATCAGTAATACCGTTTCTGTAGATCCTCCAGAATTTTTGCAAAATGCTGAAATATAGCGTTCTAGGGGGGGTCAACCCCTTAGTCATTTTTCGTCCAAATTTCAAAATTTTTATGATCATTTATGTGCTTATATTGAAGAGGACTACAGACTGAAAAAATAATATGCAATTCATTTTTCATTCCGGCTATTGAAACGGAAATTATGAGAGTTTGAAATATCGAGTTTTGGAAAAATGCCATTTGAGAGGTGAAATTCTAAACGCTTGCAGATATCGATTCGAAAGTATTTTTTTCTGATTCAGCTACCCCGAAAACCTATAAAAACATACCAAATTCAATAAAGTTCGCCATACTTTTCAAATAAATTCAGTTTATAGATTTGCATTTTTCATTTTCGAGTTGCGTTGGAGAGCGCCTGCGTAAGGCAGTTCGCTTCGGATCGATGCTTTTTCAACATAAATCGATTCATTAGATCCAGCTCAACAATTATCAGTAATAACCGTTTCTGTAGATCCTCCAGAATTTTTGCAAAATGCTGAAATATAGCGTTTTAGGGGGGGTCAACCCCTTAGTCATTTTTCGTCCAAAATTTCAAAATTTTTTATGATCATTTTATGTGCTTATATTGAAGAGGACTACAGACTGAAAAATAATATGCAATTCATTTTTCTTCCGGCTATTGAAACGGAAATTATGAGAGTTTGAAATATCGAGTTTTGGAAAAAATGCCATTTGAAAGGTGAAATGAAATTTAAACGCTTGCAGATATCGATTCGAAAGTATTTTTTTTCTGATTCAGCTACCCCGAAAACCTATAAAAAACATACAAATTCAATAAAGTCGCCATACTTTTCAAATAAATTCAGTTTATAGATTTTGCATTTTTCATTTTCGAGTTGCGTTCGAGAGCGCCTGCGTAAGGCAGTTCGCTTCGGATCGATGCTTTTTCAACATAAATCGATTCATTAGATCCAGCTCAACAATTATCAGTAATAAAACCGTTTCTGTAGATCCTCCAGAATTTTTGCAAAATGCTGAAATATAGCGTTTTAGGGGGGGGTCAACCCCTTAGTCATTTTTCGTCCAAAAATTTCAAAATTTTATGATCATTTTATTGCTTATATTGAAGAGGACTACAGACTGAAAAATAATATGCAATTCATTTTTCATTCCGGCTATTGAAACGGAAATTATGAGAGTTTGAAATAGCGAGTTTTGGAACGAAAAAAATGCCATTTGAAAGGTTGAAATTCTAAACGCTTGCAGATATCGATTCGAAAGTATTGTTTTCTAATTCAAGCTACCCCGAAAACCTATAAAAACATACCAAATTCAATAAAGTTCGCCATACTTTTCAAATAAATTCAGTTTATAGATTTTGCATTTTTCATTTTCGAGTTGCGTTCGAGAGCGCCTGCGTAAGGCAGTTCGCTTCGGATGGATGCTTTTTCAACATAAATCGATTCATTAGATCCAGCTCAACAATTATCAGTAATAACCGTTTCTGTAGATCCTCCAGAATTTTTGCAAAAATGCTGAAATATAGCGTTTTAGGGGGGGTCAACCCCTTAGTCATTTTTCGTCCAAAATTTCAAAATTTTTATGATCATTTTATGTGCTTATATTGAAGAGGACTACAGACTGAAAAATAATATGCAATTCATTTTTCATTCCGGCTTTTGAAACGGAAATTATGAAAGTTTGAAATATCGAGTTTTGGGAAAAATGCCATTTGAGAGGTGAAATTCTAAAACGCTTGCAGATATCGATTCGAAAGTATTTTTTCTGATTCAGCTACCCCGAAAACTATAAAACACATACCAAATTCAAATAAAGTTCGCCATACTTTTCAAATAAATTCAGTTTATAGATTTTGCATTTTTCATTTTCGAGTTGCGTTCGAGAGCGCCTGCGTAAGGCAGTTCGCTTCGGATGGATGCTTTTTTCAACATAAATCGATTCATTAGATCCAGCTCAACAATTATCAGTAATAAACCGTTTCGTAGATCCTCCAGAATTTTTGCACAAAAATGCTGAATATAGAGCGTTTAGGGGGGGTCAACCCCTTAGTCATTTTTCGTCCAGATTTCAAAATTTTTATGATCATTTATGTGCTTATATTGAAGAGGACTACAGACTGAAAAATAATATGCAATTCATTTTCATTCCGGCTATTGAAACGGAAATTATGAGAGTTTGAAATATCGAGTTTTGGAAAAAAATGCCATTTGAAAGGTGAAATTCTAAACGCTTGCAGATATCGATTCGAAAGTCTTTTTTTCTGATTCAGCTACCCCGAAAACCTATAAAAACATACCAAATTCAATAAAGTTCGCCATACTTTTCAAATAAATTCAGTTTATAGATTTTGAATTTTTCATTTTCGAGTTGCGTTCGAGAGCGCCTGCGTAAGGCAGTTTGCTTCGGATCGATGCTTTTCAACATAAATCGATCATTAGATCCAGCTCAACAATTATCAGTAATAACCGTTTCTGTAGATCCTCCAGAATTTTTGCAAAATGCTGAAATATAGCGTTTTAGGGGGGGGGTCAACCCCTTAGTCATTTTTCGTCCAAAATTTCAAATTTTTTATGATCATTTTATGTGCTTATATTGAAGAGGACTACAGACTGAAAAATAATATGCAATCATTTTTCATTCCGGCTATTGAAACGGAA